>CAWUFW010024703.1:0-56161 GCA_963921515.1 Calotriton arnoldi | reverse complement strand
TGCCACAGAGGAAGGGAACCGTAACCGACTCCGTCAACCGAATCCATCCCTGGCCGGTGACCTGTTTGCACCGCAGACCGCCTCGCCCCGCTTCGCATCGCAACCCTGGTCTCACCGTGGGCGACGTCCGACACCGCCAACATCGAGCCGCTGCTTGCACCGTGACCTGTGGGCACCGCAGTTCGCATCGCATCGCTTCACTGAACCAACCGGACCCGACCGACGCGGTCGCTGCAACTGGCTCAAGAGTCGTGACCGCACCGCATTTGGGGCACCGCTCGCACGTCTGCGACGCACCGCTCCGACTCGCACCGCTGTCCGACGCCAGCTCCCGCACTCCCGGCTAGGTCGCCTGCATCGCAACCTGTCAGCACCGCATCGAGCATCGTCTCACCCTGCATCGCACGCCTTGGACTCACCGACTCCGTCTGCACGACGCTCATCGAGCCGCTGCCTGCACCGCATCGAGGGACACCGCACCTTGCATCGCTCCGTCTTGCACCGCAACCGCGACGAACGCCGACCGGCTCGTACACTCCGTACCAGCCACAACGAGAAAGGTACTGTGACCGAGTCTGTTCACGACTCTGCTGGCCCGTATCGACGCGGTCGGCTGGAACTGTTAGACTCTGTGGTTTTCAGCATCACGGTAGGCTCGGACGGAGCTACCGACTCGTCACGAACTTTGCTTTTGTGCTATTCCTGCAAAGAAGAAGTTACCGTATCAAGCATTCATTTTTAAAGTACAGTATTGTGGATTTTTGTCGTAATTGGTCTTGTCTTGAGTATATAAAATATTGGTTATTTTTCTAAACTGGTGTGGTGTCCGTTTGTAGTGCTTACACTGTATTACTGTTGGTTATGTGCAAATGCTTTACACACTGCCTCTGAATTAAGCCTGACTGCTCGTGCCAAGCTACCACGAGGGTGAGCAGGGGTTACTTTATGAGTGTAACACCCTTACCCTGACTAGGAAGAAGGGTCCCTACTTGGACAAAGGTGCAAGCCCTTGCCAACTAGAGATCCCATTTCTAACAGTCACTCAGAACCCTCAACCGGCTCTCAGTTGAAGCTTGGATTCAACTGAAGGTGGCTTGCAGAACACACAATGCCCTCCATAACTCTGGTCCTCAATACATGGCAAATGGGATCAAGCTCTCAGGAGGCGGAAGGGATTAGAGAAGTGCTAAATCCCTAATACTAGAACCACCCAGATTAAAAAACAAGCATTTGCAATGCAATAGGTCTCGCAATTGTGAGATTTTGAGCTATTAACACTGTAAATGACAATGTCTTTTATTATTGCAGGTTTTTAAACACAAATAAAAGGCATTGTCATTTACAATGCCAATAACTCAAAATCTCGCAATTGCGAGACCTATTGCATTGCAAATGCTTGTTTATTTTTAACACGCGTCCCAGGACAGCAGAAAGAGCCAAGGCCTGCAGGTAAGGCTCGGAATTCGTGGCCGTTCAGGGACGGACGGGTGGGCAGAGAAGGAAAAGGACTCTGTCTTTTCCTTCTTGCCCAGAGAAGACAAGGACAGTGTCCACTTCTGCTCTGCCGCTTCAGCTTCCCCCCCACTTTCTTTCTTCCTCTTATTCCCTCTCTGTCTCGGTCCTCCTCACCTACAGAAACGGTTCTCACCCTCTCTCCTCCTTTGGCTTATTTGTTCCCCTGTGAAGTGAATCCAAAAAAGAAAAACACCTTTGCTGAAAATGTCGTCTTTTTTTTTTACATTTTTCAATTCCAAAGTGCAGCCTCGGGAATAAAAGGTTCAAAATATGAAAAATAAATAAAATAATTAAATAAAGCAAGACAGAGTGGTTGCAAAGTGACCAGACTGATTTTATTCACACCCAAACACATTAGCGCCACTTTACAGAGTTTGCCAGTGAAGCACTACTTTTGTTTTTTTGTCTTTCTTTGAACAGCATTGTTTTCCCCGGGTGGGGAAGTGCACCAATCCTGGAGGTACGGCAATGCCTGATTGATGGGTGGATTTGAAAACAAAATCTGTAGCGCGGATCTGTGTTCAGGGATGTGGTCTTTTTAAACCACACTGCTTACGTTTTGTAAGGATATAAGCAATGGACATTGAAACGGGTCCCTTCACTTTTCAGGCAAAAGCACTCACTGATTTCTGAATAGTGAGTGTAAAAGTGTTAAGGCAACCATGTTATTCCTGCTTGCATTTCACATGCTTTACTTAATCTTGCATTCCTTATGAGTGTTTGCTTTTTCCAGGATGTTGTTAATTTTTTTTAGGCAGCATATTGCTCTTGTCTAGTGCATAATTTGAATTGAGTCGCATCAGATGTTTATAGCGGGGCACAATTGGGTTGTACTGAAGGCAGTGCGAGTTTCTCTCAGTGGGGCAGTATGGTGTCCAGTGGCGGAGAGGATGTGGCACTAAGGTCAGAGCTGACAAATTTAGAACTGGGGAACCAGGTTCAGCCTTCATGACCAGTCCACCAGACCACTCTCCTGAGGGAGCACATTCCCATTCTAGACCTTAGAAGGCCCCGCAAGACCTTAGAAAGCCTTATCCCTTAGCACCAGCAGGTGGACTCTAGCGGTGGCAAGTGTGGGTTAACCTTGAAGGCTTGTCCACCACAATCCATGCTGAAGTTCACCTCGAGTCTTGTGGCCAGGCCTAAGAAGCACTAAACCCTAGAGCGACAGTGACTCTGTCACTGAGGTCGCAGGAGCCTTGAGAAGGGCTGGCTCTAGGGCGGTGCAACCGGTGTGACCGCACCGGGCGCTGACTTTGGGTGGGGGTGTCATGTTTGCAGCTTGCTCCCTCCTTCCTGGCCTCCAGCAATTTTCAGCAACAATAAAAATGTCATGATAACTCCGGTCTTCCTAGAAATAGATCAGAGTTTTGTCTAGTGGAAGTTCTGACTCACGGAAAGGTAGCGCAGAGGGTTAATGTGCCTGCTGCTAAGAACATGTACCATGCAGATCACAAAGTGCACATAATGCAAATAGGTCAGTTGGTTACTGCTTTTGTCAGAGAGATCCTTTTGTTACTTGCAGTTTATAAGTTAAAATCCTAACATAGAACAGTGAGCTAATAACTGTCATCTAAGCGCTGCATGCAAACTGCAAGGTATAAATTAGAGCGTTATGGTATTTTCCCCTAGTCTTTGATTATCCTAACGTTGCAAAAAGTGTTAATTGGGATAGAAATCAATTCTGAATATTAAAGAGAACCCCCACCCATGGTATTACGTTTTAAATTCTGAGTTTGTGTTTCTCCAGATCAATCATTATTAAACTATACTGCCTACTAGTATGTTTGTCACGTGACTCCTGTCCTTAGTCTTATGTAACATTTCCTATAAAGTGGTTTTCACACGTAAAATTGTCTCTGTGTAATGTGTGTGATGACACCCTACACTGGTATGAGTGCTGCTGTAAATCAAATTAAATGCATCTGAAAGAGAGTGTGGTTATGGAGACTTGAGGGGCACCGTTAAAGGGTGGTAGTGAGGGAATCCATGGTGGAGGTGGTCATTGGGGGGCATCAACAATCATTGTTGCACAGGGAGCCACCAGTGCTAAAGCCGGCCCTGCCCTTGAGGCCAGTTCGCCTCACCCATTGGAACATCCATTGGCCTTGTTTGAGCAGTAGTAGCTGCAACTCACCAGGGATCGGCAATGCAGGATTTGCACACACACCAAACTAAGGGGCATATTCACAAGGGAAGTGACGGAGTGAGGCGTTAGCCTTCCTGGCTTAACACCTCACTCCGACACTTCAGAAACGCAGGGCTGCACCATATTTACAGGAATATGGTGCAGCCCTGCATTTCCCCCTGCGCTGGCCCTCCACTTAACAGCCTAGCGCCAACGCAGGTGTCTGCGTGCAATGGAAGAATGTTTATGTACAGGAAGGTGTCCCTTCCTGCACATAAACAATCTTGAAATGTCGTTTTGTAACTTCTATGTGTGCTGCTTAATGCAACACACATAGAAGTTGCAAAAAGGCAGTTTTAAAAAATGATTGTTTATGTGCAGGAAGTGACACCTCCCTGCACATAAACAATCATTGGCTTTTTGCTGTTTCCATGTGTGCTGCACAAGACAGCACACTTGAAAACAGCAAAAGCAAGGAGAAATGAAACATTCTCCTCGTTGCGCCAGGGTAAGACCAGGTTTTCCCTGGTCTTAATTCTGGCGCTGTCTCCTATTTACACCTCCCTTGTAAATAGGGGGCAGTGTCAGAATCAATGGGTGTTGCGGTGGAACACCCACCGCAACAGCCATTGCCCTCCCCTTTCACACTAAGCATAGCGTGAAAGGGGGCCTTATTTACAAGGCAGCATTAAACCAAATCCGTCACTTCCCTTGTGAATATGCCCCTTAGTTTGGTGTGTGTGCAAATCCTGCATTGCCGATCCCTGGTGAGTTGCAGCTACTACTGCTGAAACAAGGCCAAGTGGCTTAACGCTGCCTTGTAAATAAGGCAAAGCCCCTATCGCCACAGGAACGTCGTAAAAAGTGACATTCCCGTGGCGATAGGGGCTTGTAAATATGCCCCTAAGTTCGCAAACTTCACAGTCTCTCTGCTTCTTGCACAGGCACTTTTAACATGTGTTGACTGCTTTGGGGCCACTGGAATTATGCAGCAAAGGTGGAAAAAATGATGCCGCAGTGTTGACTAAATTATGCAGCGAATAAAGGCAGCTGCATAATGCAGTATATTTTCTGATACTTTATTCTGACATTTTTACACATGCTAACAGTCTCTGCAAATATTTTGCTGTATTAGTGCCAGTGTAACATACAAATGCAGCAGTGAGAAAGGTGATCAGTCAACCTTTGCAAAGCAGGGCTGTCAACTTCGCAGCAACACAAGTCACAATTTAGTAGTAACTTTTGATCCGTTTGAGCTACAAACAATTTATTAGTTAAAATTGTCAGATTATGCAGCAGATGTTGTATGATGTGGCAAATATGGCAGAGCCATAATTATATAGAAAACATTTGCAAACTAGGATATTTTGCCATTCATGTTTGCAGTGCTCTTGTGGAAAAAGGGAGAAGTGCTTATGACAGAAACTCCATGGCTCTGAGACAAATAGCTTGTGCCTCCACTTTTAAGCATATTTGGGACATTCTGTGATTGGAAACGTATCCCACTTTGTGAATGTATTTTAATGTCCATAACTCATATTAAACCGTAAATAATCATGTGTATCAATTGGTTGAATTAAATAATATAATAAGCTGTATGTAACTGGTCATTGAAATGTCAAATATTAAAAATTGGGATGATTTGCGCATTCTGGCCACACCTCTAACTCTGCCCACTGATCCAATCCTCAGGTTATTCCCGCCCCCTGATTCTCCGCCCACAGTTCCCCTACTTTTTTTCCCCACTTCGACCACTGCCTCGCCTGCAATTTATTTATAGAATATCATCTGTGTAAGTTATGTGACTAAATAAAAGATATCACTACCAACAACATAATGGGAATATAACCACAACACACTTTCTTTCAAGAATTGTAAATCAAATACAGTCCAACCTGCAGTCTCTGGAGCTGTGCTTCTTTACCAACCACGTCAGGCTGGGGTTGATTCTCGGCAGCCACTTTAATTCTGATGGCATTCAAACTCTTCTGTAAAGGCTCGAACAGTGAATCAAAGTCTTCACTCTGCGACACTGATATCTACATATGTGAAGAACGAGTACACGGTTTATTTATTTTTAAAAAACACTTCTGACACCATCCTCTTATTCCCCTACTTCGTGTGCTGAAGGACCACACCTAAATACAGAATATTTAAGTAAGGACTCTTACTGCAACCAATCAGAAGAGAAGCGCACATGCCAATTAGTCACACATTTTTAACTACACTTGTAAGCCAATAGCTCATCCGGGCAACACTGCAGCCTGATGTGACTGCATTTGAGGACCGTAAGCACCATACTTATTCACTGTTATTTAAGTTGTTATGCACAGTTCACATCCATATCCATTTGTTAGGTAAGTAGCCAACAGCCTGTGCAGGGTTAGGAGCGAAAACCGGCCGTGGCAAAAATGCTTAAATCAAACCCACAGTGGAGGGAGTGTAGAGAGCGAGCCAGACCATCTCCAGCGAGTTTGGGCCAAATGCACCCCTCACCCCCAAAGTATTTTTTTGAAAGAATCCCATATTACAATATATTTTTCAAAATCGTGGGTTATGCTCTTTCAAGACTGGGTCACCGCAGTCCATCCAGCCATACACTCTGCCGACTAACCGGCAGCTTGTCAGGATAATGCCAGGATGCCTGTATGGCCGGCCCAGCCCTGCCTACAGAACTCACAGAACACTGCTATGTACTTTCACGTTATTCACATCTTATATTGGGTGATCTTACTTCCTAAAGGATATAATTAGAGAACAGGAATAAACGTCCTCCAAAGAATCACTAAAGCAATAAATGAATGGTTTGAGGTCTGCAACGATACCAAGTAGAAAGGTAAATGCTATACAAAGGGTTCAACTCATAGCAAATCGTATAGATAAAATCAGGCGTATCCCTTCCATTCATTTACTTGTAAATTCCATTCACCACAGTAAAATGCATGCACTTAGCAGAAAGTGCCTACCAACAAGGGCTGAGTACCAAAATGCAATTGACCCCTCGCCAAGGATTATACATTATGTATATCTACAAGGCCTTGCCCTCTCAGATAGTTGCTTCAGAAATCTTCTATTTTCTAACAAGCCTAAACCAGGATTTTGAAAGCCAAACTTTATATTCTTCAATTTCTAGAAGCAGTATTAAGGGCTTTAAAAATGATTTGATTGACTGCCTGAATAAGCAAGGGCCATTTCTACAACTTACTCTGTTAACTAATATGTTTCCTCTGAGAATATAAATTGTAAGATACATTACAATGTTGGGGTCATTCTTTACTGTTTTGGCGCCCTTATAAGGGCCACATATGCTTAATGTAGCGTCAGACGAAGAAGGGGACTAACAAATTCGCGATGGGCCAGAAAAACTCCAGAGATGAGGTACACCCGTTCTACCACAGCACTGAGGTGAGATTGCTCAGTCCAGACAGGGTGCTCCCATAAGGCAGAGAAAAAGAAGGAATGGTTTTTATGTATGTATGTATGTATGCATATGGTATTTATATAGTGCAAACCTAGCTAAAAGGCAACAGTCTGCTGTACATGGCCAAAGGCAAGTTTAAAGTCGAAGAACAATATGAGAGGCCACTGAGTTGTGGACGGTTAATACACTGTGATGTGGTATTCTTTCAAGAGGTGAGTCGTCAACTTTTTTCCTAAATTGGAGCAGTGTTGGGAAGGTCCTGATGGATATGAGAATTCAGTTGGCCCAGGCTTTTGGCTAGGCAATGACCTGCACTGTGCAAAGAGCTATGCACCAATCAAAGACCACAGTGTCGGCTGGTATCCAGCTATTGCCTGGTCCACGACCTCAGTCGTGTAGAGGTGTGAGAGAGTGTCTTATTCTGTTCAGCCCACGAGGGATGGGCTGATATCCTGCAAGACTCAATTGTCTATTTACAAAGCTTGGGTGACTGCAGCTATATGAAGCACCACTGGAGTGCTTTAAAGTCTAGTGAGAAGATCTTGCAACAGTGCAAAGGAAAACTTACACCTGGTGGTGACTAAGCATTCACAAGCTGATCTTTTTCACAAAGAGGTTATCTTTATCAGGGCACAGCCATTTTAACATAGGAGAACCTGAATTAATCGAGAAGATGTGGTATGATTTCCAGGTCGGTGCTATAATCCCTACTATCTTTCTGGTAGAAAAGAATTTGCATTCCCCAGCTATTGACAGTCCATTTTTTCTTAACACAGATTCACTGATGCTAATGATTATAGATGCATCCATGGCAAATGTTAGGGCTTATAAGGGAAATTAACATTTGCTGGAGTTAAATAATTGCAATATAAACAAAAAACCGATGTGGAACACTATAACACATGATCCAGACAAAAACATTTTGGTTCCTTGAGAACCCACACAACAAAGAGACACTTGGCATGATGAAAGAGAAGGTGTGGTCTTAAAGCGGCCATGACTGCTTCGCGCTCCATTTAACACTCCAAGTCTGCTGTTAAGGGCTTCTCAATAGAGCACGGGCCTCCATTCCTGTTACTCTTTAAACAAAGCTGAGGAATGAGGCCTACCCGTGTCAGTGTGCTGAGAAATGATTAATAGGCACTGCAGGAGAGAGGTAACTGGCAGCAGTTCTGTACCGGACCAGAGAAGAGCAAGAGCAAACCTTTGCAAGTACTAACTTGCTCTATACTAAACACACTGGTTAATTTATTAAGCTATAAATGTTAATTTTTTTCTGGCTGCTAAGCCTGGTTAGGCACAAAGCTTCAGAAGTGTAAACAAGAGAAAAATGTCTTTAAAAAAGAAGGAAGGCAATGAACTAATATTTAACCCACACTCATCTACACAATACTTTTCAGAGTTGTGTGTGAGGCTGTAAAAGATATGGGGAAGGAAAAGGATATGCTGCTGATAAGTGGGGCAAATACATGTGCATCCCATTACATCCAATGGTACACTTGTCTGTACATTTAAATCTATTGCCTTTTATCAGCCGCGGGGTCAGGGTTAGACAGGCCCCTCTCCCGCATCTGGGAATATTTAAGCATGACCTGAAGAGTCAGCCAGGCACCACAGCTGTCCCTCCACGCTGTCTAGACTTTCCTCAAAAGCAGCCATATCTATTTGGGACAAGCCCAATGGAAAACAAAATGAAAAGCCACATTGAACGGCCATATTGGGCAGGGCTGATCTCCCCTCTGGGCCACTGCATCTCCCAGCCTACCCGTTATAGGAGGCAGTTCTTAGTGTATTTTCCCTCTTTTTGTTAATCACAAGCTGGAACACATGGGAACCAGCAGTTCTCCTGCACCGGCGACTGAAACCCTGACCAGGCACACCCTCCAGACTCTCTCCAATGGCATAGCAAAACCAAAGGGGATGATGGACGGAGTGTTGAACATTGCAAGCACTCACCCCCAGTCAACTGATCTGGGTTTAATCCATCATCATTCTTTAGCTCACTCCGCCACCCCAGTTCAGACATGGCCATATGCAAATCAGTCTGACCCTGTGCCTCATGGGAACAGTCCAGCCCGAACTGCCAAGCCATGTCTTCCCTGGACCGGAAACAAGCATTCCTGGGACCGGTTTTGGGTTCACAACCCTCATCAGCCGGGCTATCTTGAATCCAGTGGCAAAGTGAGCAAGGGACCCACGTCTGGGCATACCCTGCCAACTTAGGGCGAACATAGCAAAACCAAAGGGGATGATGGACCAGGCACACCCTCCAGACTCTCTCCAATGGCAGCCAAAATTACTTGAGACGAGTCTAATGCTATACATCAACTGCCTGCCTACACCCAGTGCATGCCGAGAGTTGCACCTCTACCCCAATAAGACTAAGTGCAACCAATGTGGGCCTATTTGACGCTCATTCCTCGTGACACCCTACAGACCTCTTCCGCTGGCTATTTTATGCCCTTACAAACCCTGCTGCTGATACTCTTTCCATACAGACCCAGGAGCATACAGCATCATCATGATCTATTGTTGGAATAAAACGCATTTTTCTCTAAGGGCACATGCTTAAAATAATTTAGAGCACTGGATCATACAAGTTTTAAATCAGAATGAACCACTTTCCCAAGGTGGTTGCTACATGCTGAAATGGTAGGCTACTGCTTGGTCCTCTACAATCCCTGAGGGCAGGCAGGCTTGTGAAGAAACCCACATTTACTTTTGTGTATCTAGTGGTGTGGATATAGAAAGCGTAAAGAAGGAAAGGTCCACCCGTCACCTTGAAGCTGCTTCTCCTTTGCAGAAGGCTGTCGTGCAGGGCCTCCCTCTCCTTTGCAGCACGCGTGACCTCCCTCAGGAGAGACTCTGCTTTCTCATCATCAAAGATACTTCTCATGAAATCCTTGTTTAGCTGCACCATCATCAGCCGCTCCTTAAGGTGGGAGCTTTCTTCAAGCAATGTCTGCAACAAAGAGGTTTGTAATCCAAACTGTAATTGTAAAATGCATAAGAATTGAACAATCGAGTTGGAGCGTGCGACTGCATTGTTTGGACACATTTTAAAAACTGACCAACACTATATGGGCCCTATGGGGTCATAATTGTGATCCCCATGCTCGTCCTAGATTTGCCCGTTCCACCCTGTCGAAAGCTCTTCCCTAGGTTACAATAGTAGTTCAGCGAGGCAAGCCTAGAACACAGCAGTACTCAACCAGGTAAACCCATAGGAGATTATAAAATGGGCTAGCACCTGACTTCCACAATTTTTGCTGCATTACCTCTATCTGTGCAGAGAAGTTCTGTATCATCGGAAGGTCAGTCATGTCAGCGGTGGTGTCCAGGACTTGCTCAGCCGCCGGCTTCCAGTGCTGAAATTCTCGTAGGGGATTTTGGAAACACTGTCTGAGTGCAGATTCGGTCTCCGTGCAGTGCTTGAAGGCCTTGCTTTTAACGCTGGAAGGAATACACATGGCACCAGATGGAATACAGAGAGTAAATCGTAGGTCACAGTTTTAAGATTTGGATTGGGTGGATTCTGCTGCACACAGATTGCAAAATATAATTTCCACATCGTATCACAAAGATTTTACAATTATTATATAGAACCGCTGCAGTATTTTGACAGCAGAGTTCGTGGAGAATATTAAACAAGAGGTAAATAAATGTTGATCAATGAAGCACTGCATTTATCAGAAGAAATTCCAGGAAGTAAGTGTTTTTTTCTAGTGTGGCTGTATAGGTAAACTCATTTGAAACTAATTATGTAAGATTGATGAGTTGGAATTAAATTCCTTCCTGAAACCTCAGTATGGTCAATGGACAAACAAGACAGAAAAAGTCAAGTTCTTTTTCGTGAATAAAAGGAGCTGCAACCAATTGTTTGTTAACACGGTGTCACACTACATACCAGCATCAATTCAGGAGATTGCTGTGGTTTGAAGTCCCTCTTTGAAATATGAAAGACTGTGCGTAGTCTGAGTACCACTTTGGCATCTGGGCAGCATTACTTAAGGAGGGAGCAGGTGTTCGGCACTGGTGCTCATTTTTGGATACTTAGGGCTCATTTTGGGGGACTTATTTTTCATCATGATTCTTTAGAACCACAGCAAAAGAGAGAATTAATTGCCACTAGGCAATAAAATGATTGCTGCTCAAAGAGTTTTTTTTATCTCCTGTTCTCTACTGAGTTCGGATGAAGAACATCTGACAGCACGCAGAAGGCAGCGGTAGTCTTGAAGATCAATTACAACATATGCCCGGGTTTTTCAAAATCATCCGGATCTACCTGCTGTGGGCAAGATTTGTAAACCTTCATGGAAAAAGCACAGTTATTTACTCCTGGATTGTTACTCCTGCGTTTCTGTCTTTTTTGGAATCCAGAAATAATTCCGGAAGGACTCATAGTTATCAATGCAGGCCATTATTATCCACAAAGAATCAAATTGATAAACAGTTCTGCATCCAGAAATGTAATACAAAAGGGCATTTGCACATACATTTACAGCTTATTTTCTTCAACGTGAGAATAGGGTTCCCCACAGAAAAAAACTTTTTTTCCTGCACCCCATGAATTATGACTCTGTTCGCTCCGCCTTCTTACCCTGAAATTTTATTTTCCCATGTCATTAACACGGACACGTTTGCGGGCATCTTCGGTACAAAAACCACCAGCAAATGTTTGGGGAATACCCAGAAACTTGTGAATTTTGCTGGTTAACCCAATCTGAAATACCCACAAATCTCACCATTGCAACTTGGATTTCCGATGCACAGGTTGGAGTTGCGAGGCTAAAAGCCAGCCATTCCTGTTTCTGTTCATCAGACATGCAAATTTGCCTATCACATGCATTTATTTGCAAACCAACGGTGACCTTAGGTTCACTCATAGCTCTGTGACTAGAGTGCTTTGTCCTTTGTGTCATGCTTTCCCCAGGGAGCATGGCAGTGTGCACACTGTAACACCAGAGCCGAGGAAAAAAATAATCAGCCTTAACACTTACTGTTGTGTGAACTGTTTGTTATTGAGAATGGTGTCAATTTATTTCATTTTTTGAAAGGAAATGGCTTACACCACCTAAGGTACATTATAAATCTTTCCCTACACACAATTGTGCACGTCAAATATACATATCAAAGAAAGGGCAGTCAAATTTACCATAGTATTCATTAGCATATTTTGTCAGTTGAAACACAGCCTGCAGAAGGCAGGGTAATTACTGTCACAATTTTCGGACCAATGAAAACAACTGTCCACACCAGCACAAACTACTTTGAAACAGAAATAATTTAGGGAACCTATTTGTCTCACCCGCAAACTACCTCGGTCATGCTGATATGAACGGAGAACCACCACCACCAGGAAACACTATCATTGAAATTACCTTTGATACTCCCGTATTGCAGATATGACGCTGTTCGAGGGGTCCTGTACATCTTGGGAAAACCTGAACAACTCCTTAAGTTGCGACTTCAGTTCCTCTACTCTCGGCTCCTCTGCTGCAAGGGCTGCCCTGGTGGCCTGGATAAATTAATAACATATATGCAAGTCTATCAAATATGTTAATGTGACACATAATGTGAAAACATGTCAATACCTAAAAATTTTCTCCAGCGCCATAAAGCCTTATTATAGTTATAAAAAATCACTAGTTTATCTGCATATACTAAAAACATTATTTTTGCATTAACATCAGCTAACTTCATAATTTATATTTCCCTTCTCTACTTCGCCAAAAGCCCATGGTGTGCTTGTTGGCAAACAGAGAGAATAGCATCCTATTCCCAGTTTGCCAAGTCTTGGTAATTCCCTCCGGAAGAGCCATCAATAACTTCTTGGGAATGGAATTACTCTCCATAACAAATTTTTTGGGGAACAACATGTAGAAATTGGTAACTGCACAGAATTCCACATTCCTGGCACTTTACCCAGACACTGGCTTCAGTAAACGTGTAATTCCAGGGTCCATATTAAAAATGCAGCACATTTTTCTAACCTTTCAAAAGGTGCGGCCAGCGCAAACCAGGAAAATGTGCTGCATTATGGTGAATGCGTTGCCCCCAGGGCAGCCGCGAACTCATGCTGCCCTGGGGGCAGCGCATTCCTGTGAAAAACGGAGCGGCTGCTTTGAAGCCGCTCCGTGTTTTCACAGTGCAGGCGTCAACCCACCTGAACTTTTACGGGGGATAAGGGATCCCCTTGCAGGCTGGTGCAGTCAGTGACTGCACCCACCTACACTTTTAAAGGGGATGTCTGTTGGGTCCAAAGCACCCCCTTCCAGAGGTCTGCTCTCAGGGGGCGCACTGTCAGTGCGCCTCCTGAGAGTTTCTTTGCCTCTGTGCCCGCGTCTGTAATATGGTGTGAGCGCAGAGGCAAAAGGATTCCCTAATTTGCATGGGGCATGCCCCCATGCAAATGAGAGAATGCCCCTTGAAGATAGCGCTGTCGCTTTATGTGCGCCAGCACTATCAGTTATTACAGATGGGGACGCACATGCATCTGCGGCCCCTTCTGTAATACCAGTGTCCCAGGGGGCGCACAAAGCGGGCGCAAACGCCCGTTGGACCTCCGGGGCACTGTGTAATACGGCTCCAGGGGTCTCCAAACGTTTCTGTAGTGAGAACTACTTCTGATCAGGGAAACTCATCGTGAGCTACTGAAGGCCAAGCAACTTGTGCATTGTTATCAGACACCCCCGCGTCCAGCTTCATTGACTTTAAGTATAATGTCCATACAGCCAGATACTATAGTTTGAACAAAATACTTTGACTAGAGGCACTATGACAGGGCTGCAACGTGTGTCAGTGAGAGTGTTGTCTTTGGGGATGTATGTACATGTGTGCGTATGAACGGAATATATATGTATGGGTGACGGAGAGCCTGTGTCATATGTTCTAGTGGCACAGGACATACCTTTCACCATATGTGGCGCTGTTACGTGTATAACACAACCATACAAACATATTTTTTAAATGGGAGAAGTTTAAAGCGCAAAAAAAAATTCTGAAAGAATGCCAGTAATATGGAACATTTTTCTGCGCTTTAAATTTCTCCCAATTAAACCAATGACTGTATTTTTCAGTTATAAATATGGCACCGTGTCTACCAGTTTCTGGGAGCAATATGCCTACTGTGTTTAAAGGCAACACTTTGAAATGAGAGAAAATAACACTGAACAGTTAACTTTGTTTAGATGGATTTCATAAAACTCACCATTTAAATTTTCTCCCATTTTCAAGTATCATATTTACAGACAGAAGGCATCTTGCTCACAGTTGCCTGTAGACACAGTGCTATACTTATAACAGAAAAATACAGCCATTTGTTTAAATGGGAGGAAATTAAAGTGAAGCAACATGCTTTATAAAACATTAAAAAGTAATTGGCTTAATCGAAAGTGGAGAAAAACATTAAGACTTTGGGGCATATTAGCAAGAACATGCAATAAATATCGCAAACCTTGCTTAGCGCGCCTTTTTTTATCGCCGGCTATCGCTGGATATTACCGCGGAAATAACATGCTATTAGCAAGGTTTATCTCCATTGCGATAAAATATCCAGCGATAGCGGCGAAACCCAGCTTTAACGCGAGAAATCCAGCGATAAAATCCTATCGCTAATTCTGGGGACTTAACCTTACAATCCACCTCCCATTGACTTTCATTGCTAAGTCATGTTTTTATCAGTTCTAAAAACAAGCGCTAATCGGGGTTAGCGCGCGTTTCTTTATCGCTTCGCGGGTATTGCTAATAGGCGATAGGTATGTAGCGACTGTTTTCTGTCGCTTTTAGTTGGGAACGCCTACCTTGCATGTCATTAGCGATAATTATCGCTGACATGCAAGGCGATGTAAACCCGGCCGCTATCGCCGGAAGCTGTCGCTAACGCCTGTTAGCGACAGCTTGCTAATAGGGCGTTAAAAATATCGCCGCTTTAGCGGCAAAAAGTCCCGCTAAAGCGGCGATAGAGCCCTTGATAATATGCCCCAATGTTTTATAGAAATATTTTTCTTTACTTTAAATTTCTCCTATTTTAAAAAATGACAATTTTTCAGTTATAAATGTGGCACAGTGCCTATTGCCCACTGGGAGCAAGAGCCCTGCTGTTTGGAAATGCGACACTTTGAAATGGGAGAAAATTAAAATGACGGGTTAACTTAATCATTAAGGCAACTTTTGATTTTAATTTTCTCCCATTTAAAAGCATTCAGAAACATCATTTTGTTCTCATGCTGCAATATTGAGTTGACAAGGACTTTTATTTAAGAGCTAAATACCTCTGTCTGTCAGTTCTTCACCTCGGTGCCCCAGCCCGTGTCATAATTCTGACAGAGCACTGCTCATTATCAGGCCCTGATAGCAGCAGCCAGATGATAATAATGTAAAATCAACAGAGCCTTCTCTTAACTTTAAAAAGAAAAATATGTGACCCTGTGCTTATTTAAAACCGAACTTAAGGCTGGGAGCTACTCTGAAGTGTGTCTATGAGCTATTGGTAGCTCGTGATCGACTGGTTGGAGACACCTGTACTAGACAGTGGATTGTTAGCTTACAGTGGGCTTAGAATCCGCCCATTGCTTATCATTGCTTGGCATCCTTCTCACTCTCACTTGCTTGCTTATTTGTTAGCTTGAGCGGTCTTTCCTATCTCTCCTTATGTTTGTCCCTCTCCTGAAGCATTGAAGCATTACTTATGTCCATTGGCTGTTTATTTTTCAGGCGCTTTTTATTTTTATTTTTGCCTATGCACTCCATGAAAGTCCATGTATTTTCCAGCTGGCTCCCTAGTATGCTTCTCTTGCGCCCTGTGCTCTGCTTTGCCCCCTCTCTCTTGCCTGTGTGCTTCTCATCACCCGCTCCCATTGCTCTCGTCTGCTTACTTGTCTTCCCCCCCACCCCTTTGATTCCGGCCCCACCCTCCGTATAGCTTCTATTCCAACCCTGCACTCCACATTGCTTTCTCTCTCTCCCCCGCGCCGGTCTCCCAGAAAAGCTGAGGATATTTGGATCTACTTTGCCAGAGAGCAAATGACCTGCATGACTTTTGGATCAATTTTATCGGGAAAAGAATACTGCAACTCCATTTCCAAAGGGGCACGGTGACACCAATAGCCCCAGAACCTACAATCACAGCTAGTGGAGGAGGTCAGGTGCTAGGCTTTCTTTCACTCAAGTGCACAACTGCACACTCTGAGATGGAAAATCAGCTGTACTCCTGCCCTCTCAGAAAGGCTGCAGAGTGAGTGCCGCAAAGGAGCAAAGTGTCACTCCTTCTTTCTGCTCCACAAGTTTTAAATTTGGCTCCAAGGACTCCACAGTTTTATAACATCACATTTTTAGCTCTTGTCTACGAGGTCACTTTTGGCGGTCTGTAAGCAAAAGCTTATTGTGGACCACTGTACTTTCAGTGGGAAGAAAATGATGTGGGGATGGGGGTCTCTAAAAGGGGTGGGGCCTAGGCAATTAAGGGTGTGGCTTACAATATGTGAACTACCAGCCTATGCTTTACAAAGCATGCTGCCTGAACAGCATTTACATGCCTCTATGTTAATTTTCTGCTATTGCATCCAGACAGATCAAACAACAACAAACTTATGCCTAAACAAGTCAGACCTATTACATTTGCGAGTGATTGTTATTAGTTTGATATAAATAAGAAAACAACAGTAATTTATCTACAAATAATTAGAATGAATAATCATAAATGCTACATATGTGACAATCGCTATGTGTGCACTGAAGAGAGCCCAAGGATTAGATCAGCATATAATCTGATCACTGATATGGCCCACTGATTCACGCTGCCTTCATCCTCCGATCTAGAACTCTCTATCGTGCCCCATTATAAACATCCTCCCACAACCTGAAACTCACTCGGACACCTAAATACGACTTAGCCTACATGTATCATGAAAGCAATGGAAAACCTAATAGCTCAGCCTTTAAAAGCTGAAATCTCTTGACTTAGTAAAGTCAATTACAGTACCAATGTACACAAATTCGAAGTCTTGGTTTACATAAAATAAGCAACATATATACAGTAAGATTGCTAAAACGATTGGCAACGCCAACAGGTCCTTGTTACTCTATGTCTGCAAGGAAGATCAGTCCAGAAAGTACCCGCCTCACCGGTAGATATAGAAATGTCCCTAACAGAATGGGAACAGTAATGGCATGACGGCATAGTCTTAAGACACAATACCACAAAATACCAACCCAAGGGACGATTGGATATTTATAACAGTACAGATCATATACTGTATCACCCCAGCTACTTTTTATCTGCAAGTCAATTACTAAAATCTACCGAGTTACTCTACTGAATTTGCTGTGGTCAAAATACCCTTCACAATAGTTTTTAGAATGATTTACTAGGTCCGTGGATTTCCCCAAGTCTGTTTGGGAGTGAATTTTACACCCGCTTCATTTGACAAATAACGGGCAATTTAAAAACAAAAACAAATCTCAGATGAAAAACAATGCCAGCGCTCTTCCTACTGTGTGCTCATAAATGTCCCTAAAGCGAGATTACACATAGCAGACTAACGAAAATAAGCAACATATTCTGCGATTTTCACTGACAAATGTGTTAGAAATGTAGAAAAAAAACTGTCAAGTGTATGGCGCGCCAGCATTTGTATGGAAAATCCAAGTAGGAGTTCCCTTACTAAGAGGAATTTGTAATTTGCTGATTACCAAAAATATGTCATACTAACAAGGAACTAAACCATTAAGGGGTTAAGGAACATAGTAACATTTATTTTAAATTCAAAGGGAGTCCCTACTAAGGACACAAAACAGGTTTATGATCTAGAGTAAGAGAAGGCTACAGGTGCAAAGACTCGCTTGTTCTAGATCCCTGAGATAGTATTTATAAACATCCAAATTACATAACTGACACCCTTAACAGATACACAGATGAGAGTTACATTCTCATCAATACATTTCTGAATCAGTGCGGTTTCAGTGGGTTGAGTTATTCCCACTGGACAAGAGAATTTTCTGACTTTTATGTCGGTATATTGACCATGCTGAAGGTTTCTGGTAATCTAGTTTAATGACATGTTTAATCAGGTGTTCAGTTACACTCTACAAGGTGCACTGGGAACACTTCCGTGCAAGAACCTAATGCTCAGGTGGACATTGTCTGAGTGGAAGTTCCGAGCTGTGGTTGATTTTCAGTGGCGATTCTCTGATTACCCTATAATTCCAGTGTTTGTAGTATGATAGAGAATGAGTGAGGGATATCTCCCAATTGGAGAAGGTTGGTTTCTCAGCAGTGGAGTTGGAATGAAGGGGTGGACTGGTCCAGTAAGACAGGAGTGGAAGCTGAGGGCCCTTACCTTCAAGAACTGGGAGGACACACAAGCAGGATACGTGCTGGTATTAAGAGGCACATGCCATCAATGGCTGACAGGCTTCCGCCACGTAATGTGATAAGAAACGCTCCCTACAAGTTTTAAACAACAAGTAGCCGATCGGTTACAGACCTGACGGCGTCCACATTGGAAATGAGGCCATCCGGCAAAAGACAGTTTTTCATCAAACAAAGCGCAATCATTGCGTGCAAAGACAGAGACTGATTCTACACCAAATGCATTGAACCAAGTGCCTGCCGCTTCATGGATTTAATTATTCGAGAGCTCACACATACAATTGACGATTTATTCAAAATCTCCTACCGGAAGTCAATGCAAGTTTCCAGCAGTTCTCAGTCCTGAGGAGAGCCCTGAGATTGGTGTAGGGTTCGAAACGCGTCAACAGTGTTTAGAACCAGGGAGTGCACTTAAGAGACATTACTGGCATACAGGGCATGAGTTGATCGAAGGGCATAATAGATACCTCCCTGTTAGCAGCCAGTCCTCATACAAATTGTGTTTGCATTGTTTGGTTATAGCCCAGCAGACAGGAGCTGTTAGCAATGGTGAAGTTATGTAAGCACCCGTTGGGCGTCCAATTTCAGAACTGGGGTACAGCTGTTGTTGTTTTTTTATAATTTGTTGTTTTTTGTGAATTATATGTGATATTGTTATGCTATCTTAAATGTCAATGGGGTGATCAACACCAGAAAAGGTTGATGTACTGTATGTTATGTACATTTGTAGGTCCGTTGTCTACGACTATTCTCAGAAAATGAAAAAGTGTTTTGCCGACTAGGATGAAAATAAACGGTGATCACAGTAATTCACTTGTGTGATCACTAAGGTAAATACTGATCTTGTGAAAGTATCGGCAGTACTGGCTGTAGGAGAGTAGGATCTGCTTCACATGGGTACCCCCACTTTTTGCTGATGCTTCACTGTTTTTCGACATTAGTCTGGCTGGGGCCCTGCTAATCAGAACCCCAGCCTAGCTGCTTCCTCTCTAAAATGGTTTCCATGTGCCTTAGGCACATCACTGATTGGAATCTGGAGTGCCCTTGTAAGTCCCTAGTATATGGTATACTATGTACCAAGGGCATAGGTACCTCAGAGGCCTGCCAGGGGCTGCAGCATGTATTATGCCACCCCTGGAAGGCCATCCAAACTGACACCACAGGTCTGCTGCTGCAGCCTGGGTAAGGTGGTGCATGCACCCCTTACTGTGATATAGGTTACCTATATCACTAAATACATACACACATATAAACCTATAAGTCACTCCTAAGGCAGGCCTTATCAATCCTAAAGGCAGAGTGCATGGTTCCTATGTGAGAGGGTGCCCCTGCATGAGCAGGGCCCCTCTGCAGCGTTCGGAGACCCTTCTCTGATGCTGTTTGTAGTGCAGCCTGACCATATACTCTTAAGCGCATTATAACCTCGCGTTAAATGCTAACTTTGGAATGGCTGCACCTAAACATGTCGTGTTTGGTGTCAAACATCTTGGAATACTACCCCCCCGCCAATTCTGGCGGCGGGGGTAGCATTCCACCCTTCTAGACGGAGAGACATGTTAACCCTGGCCTGGCCGGTAACTTCTTTCTAAAGCCCTGGCATCACAAAATGGATGCTGCTGCCACAGACACGAGTCTGGCCTCCTGCTGCTGGACGAAACTCCGGCAGGGGAGGCCTGGACAATAGGTTTCCTGTCCCAGGGAGGTGTGACCACCTCCCCAGACAGGATAATGTGTATTGGGGCTGGGCGGGAGCACTTTCGGGTGCTTTGAAGTCCTGCACTGGGGGCACACTTGGTGCCCCTGTGCATACCCCAGTTCAAACCGGATCAGGGGCTTGCAGCCCCTGCTTTGGTGCGAACTGGACAAAGGAAAGGGGTGTAGCCACCCCTCTGCCCTGACCCACCCATAGGTGGGGCCACAGAGTAGTCCAACCCCTATCCTTAGTATAAGTATAGGAACCCAGTCCTTAGGACTTTAGATTATCCCTGGACGAAACTCTGAAACTGAATCCTGGACCTTCAACGCTCTACTCACGATTAGAGGACAGAAGAATCTCCCTTGGGGTCAAGGAGTGACTCCCCTGCTTGGCAGGCACCAAAGAAGCATCTGTCCGGTTCGCATTTCTGAAGCTCCCGCCGGACGCCGAAGTCATCGCATCACCAGAGGTGGATTCTCAGACTTCCCCGAGGCTACCCTGAGTCCCCAGCAAAGCTGAGGCCCGTGGCTATCGTGGGTGACTTGAGACCATGACCCCTGGACACCGAGCACATTTGCAAGTGCATCCTCTTCTGGGTCTCCCCCGAAGTCGTGCTTTGGGCTCCGAGTAGCCCTAGCCTCCAGCACCAACTGCACCGAAGATCACTGGCCTCCACTCCACGAGTGTCCTGTGAGCCAGATCCACGTGCGGCGTCTCGAGGCTCCTTCGCGGTCGCTAGCCCGTTGGCTAGTAGCCCTTAACGAAGGCCAATCTTTTTCTTACTTAGCATCCTGGTTGCTCCAGGCCTGCCCTCACTTACCCTCGCTGGGTGAGTTCCCCAGACCTTGCTGGTCTGCACCATCGACGATCTTCCTCTGCATCGAGACTTGCCGTTGCCTAGGCTTGTTGGGTCCAATCCGGTCGCCGACACCTCAGCACTCGACAGACATTGTGTACCAGCCCGAATCCTGCTCCTGGTCGCCGACAACGCCTCCTGGACCTCGTGGCTGAAGAGTCAAGACGACCGTCAACGCACCTGAAGCACTCGACATCGGTGGGCATCTGTCCATCGCCTTCCTGGTCACTGGCTAGTGACCCAGACTCTGTCCCCTCTGCTTTCAGGTTCTTCAGAACTCCGATCCACTCTTGGATCCACCCGGACACTTTTCACTTGGTCGCCAGCAGCACTTTGCAGCAGATCGCCATTCAAATCGACGACGAAACCCGACCCCGAAAGGCACCTATGCACCCGGCTTCCCTGGGTGAGGTAACACGAGTACTCCGGTGCTCCCGTGGGTAGAGACTCTTCAAAGTCCTAGATCTCAAAGGGTTTGCTCCAAGTCCTCCTTTAAGTGTCCCTTTTCTCTAATTTCCCGATCACGACTTTCTCCATAGAAGTCAACGGCGTATCACGGTTGTGTATTTACACTGCATGCGTCCCCCGTGGGTCCCCTGTGTCACTACCTTGGGTGGTTCCTTGTGGTCCAAGCACTTCTAGAGGCTCTAGGCCTAGTGTCTAGTTCAGTCGTGGTTCTTATACCACTTTATTGGTATATGGTTTGGTACGCCCCTAGGGCCCAAACGTGTATTTGTACTATTACTGTGTTTAAATAACTTCTAACTTATGTACTTCGAACTCTAGCCTCATAAAGAGACTAGAGGGGTGTGTTTAGCAATAAATACATATATTTTGAATATATACCTGGTGTGGTGCTCTTTCATTTGGTCACTCAAGAGATTATAGACTGGTAAAACAAGCTGCTTTACATTCCTTCAAGACTTAGCCTGAAGGCTGCTCTCCATAGCTACCACTAGGATAGCTTTCAATAAGGTTGACTTTAACCTATCTCCAATAAGGGGTTGTTTGGACTGGTGCAAGGTGCCCAATATAATTAGTGGACAGCATATACCAGGCCAACTTCTCACATTGGTGTGCAGCGTGTGGGATTCCAGCTTGCTATTGTTTTACCAGATAATCTCAATTGAATTGATCAACTGAAAACCACTAAAGGTACCTAAGGTACATATAATTTAAGCTTAGAATACAGTAAGTTCTACTGAACTTAGAGTTGTGTGTTAAGGGATAGCACACCCTTTCTACAACTCAAGAGAGTTTAGTAGGCCACACTAGAGTAGGTAGTGCATACACCACACCACACTAGTAATGTCTTTAAGGGTAGGATCTAAAGAATCCTTGCAGGAAGCCACTGAGCTTCCACCCTCCAAGTATGATACACTCCCATTCTTGGAATTGAGAGCTTTATGCAACTTGAGAAAAATAAGGACAGGCCAAAGCCCCACCACCCAACACCTCAAGG
This sequence comes from Calotriton arnoldi, assembly GCA_963921515.1. Classification (NCBI taxonomy): domain Eukaryota; kingdom Metazoa; phylum Chordata; class Amphibia; order Caudata; family Salamandridae; genus Calotriton; species Calotriton arnoldi. The sequence continues at coordinate 33,712 of CAWUFW010024703.1, read as the reverse complement.
AGTTGTTGGTGGCTTATGACCTTAGTAAGCCCTTGGGGACTGAAGGGGTAGGAGCTGAGGGTGGGGCAGAAGATGAGGATGGGACCAGGGGTAGAAATACCCCCAGCCCCCCTCTGAAACTGGCTAGGAGGGTGAAAATGACCCTGACCTGGATAACCCAATCCCTCCTGAGGAAGATGAAGAGGATAATCAGGATGATGCCCTCTTTGTCCCCCAGGAAGGATTATGAGTGTGCCCAGGAAGTCTAGATCTCCTTCTCAGGAGTCTAACCACTCTGGCACCTCAATAGGGAGCTCTGTCTCATCTCATAGGAGGGAATCCTCTCATGAGAGAAGAAAGAGGCTGGTTCAATATGAGGAAGCTCAGCTTGAAATCAAAAAGAAGCAACTGGCTATAGACAGGGAGTCCCTAGATCTCTTTAGAGAGAGAAGAAAGTTGGGACTAGAGTCCCATGGTGGCAGCCATGTCCCTAGAGATAGGGAAAGGTCCTATGACCATAGGAACCTGAGCAAGATTGTCCCTCCCTACCAGAGTGGGGATGACATCCACAAGTGGATAACTGCTCTAGAGAGGGCCTGTAAAGTACAGAAGGTCCCTCAGGAGCAGTGGGCAGCAATCTTGTGGCTCTCCTTTGCAGACAAAGGTAGAGATAAGCTCCTCACTGTTAGAGAGGAGGATGCTGATAATTACAAGGTCTTGAAGAGTGCTCTTATTGATGGGTTTGGCCTAACCACTGAACAGTACAGGTTGAAGTTCAGAGATACCCAAAAAGCACAGACTCAAGACTGGGTAGACTATGTGGATTGTTCTGCCAAGGCTCTGGAAGGCTGGTTGATGGGCAGTAAGGTGTGTGACTTCTCAGGGTTGTACAATCTGATAATGAGGGAGCAGATTCTTAATAACTGTCAAAATCAGCTGTTGCATCAATACCTGGTAGACTCTGATCTGACCTCTCCCCAAGAATTGGGAAAGAAGGCAGACAAATGGGTCAGAACCAGGGTGAAGCAGAAGGTACAGAACCAAGGTGGGGAAACCAAGAAGCAAGATGCTAAGAACTCTGAAAAGGGTGGGGAGAAGGGTAAAGATCAAAAGTCTTCATCAGGCCCCCAAAAATCTTCTTCTGGTGGGGATTCACAGTCTACCAAAGGTAAAGGCCAAAGAAAACTATGGTGCAAGGTCTGTAAGCAAAAGACCCACTGGACCAGTGATTGCACCAAGTCCAAAGACTCAAGTCCAGCACCCACCAATGCCCCTAAGGCACCTGTTCCCCCTAGTACAGTTGGTGGGAGTGCTCCAGCCAAGGGTTTAGTAGGGTTCACCCTGGGTACTGAGTTGGGCTCTGACCTAGTCAGAGAACTGACTCAGGCTGTGTTAGTCTGTGATGGAGGCATGGATGTGACCTCCACTGTGAGTCCCAGTAATCTGGGCAAGTACAGACAACAGCCTTTAATCAATGGATGTGAGGCTTTGGCATTTAGGGACACAGGGGCAAGTGTCACCATGGTGACACAAGACCTTGTGAATCCTGGGCAAGTTATACTTGGTGAGATGTACCAAGTGACCAATGCTAGCAATGTCAGAACAGACCATACTCTGGCAGTTGTTAACTTCTCCTGGGGAGGGGTAACTGGCCTTAAGAAGGTTGTGGTGAGTGCAAACCTACCAGTCGAATGCTTGCTTGGCAATGACTTAGAGACTTCTGCTTGGGCAGAAGTGGAGCTCAGGACCCATGCAGAAATGCTGGGGATCCCTGCAGATGTGTTTGCTGTGACCAGGTCACAAGCCAAAATGTCTAGCACTGAACAGGCCTTGGATTCTGGAAGAATGGACCAAGTGCCTTCCAAGAGGAGGAGTAGTAGGGTTAAGGCAGTGCCTTCCCCCTTGGCTCAGGAAGAAGATCAGTCCCTTGAGGGGGATGATCTCAGCCCTGAAGAAGGAACTGTCCCAGAGGAACTTGAACCTGACCAGGTTGAGTTATTGGGGACAGGGGGACCTTCTAGGGCAGATCTGAGCCAGGAGCAGCAGAGCTGCCCCTCCCTTGAACCCCTCAGACAGCAAGCTGCTGCTGAGGCTGCTGGGAAAGCTAGTGGTCCCCATACAGTGTTTTGGGATGATGGACTCCTGTACTCAGAGAGTAGAGACCCCAAGCCTGGTGCTACCAGGAGGTTGGTTATACCTCTGAAGTTCAGGGGCTTCCTATTGACCCTAGCCCATGATATTCCCTTAGCAGGTCACCTGGGCCAGAACAAGACTTGGGACAGAATTGTCCCTCACTTTCACTGGCCCCACATGTCTGAAGACAGCAAGGAGTTTTGTCGCTCCTGTGTAACCTGCCAAGCCAGTGGCAAGGCAGGTGGCACTACAAAGGCCCCCTGATACCACTACCTGTGGTGGGGGTGCCCTTTGAAAGGGTAGGGATTGACATTGTTGGTCCCATGGATCCCCAAACAGCCTCTGGGCACAGGTTTATCCTGGTGGTAGTGGATCATGCCACCAGGTACCCAGAAGCTATTCCCCTCAGGACCACTACAGCACCTGTGGTGGCAAGGGCCCTCCTGGGAATTTTCTCAAGAGTGGGCTTTCCTAAGGAGGTAGTATCAGACAGGGGTGCTAACTTCATGTCTGGGTACTTAAAAGCAATGTGGAAGGAGTGTGGAGTGACTTATAAGTTCACCACACCCTATCACCCACAATGCAATGGTTTAGTTGAGAGATTCAACAAAACCTTGAAGGGCATGATTAAAGGGCTCCCAGAAAAGCTTAGGCGTAGATGGGACATACTCTTGCCCTGCCTTTTATTCGCATATAGGGAGGTGCCTCAGAAGGGGTTGGTTACAGCCCTTTTGAACTTCTGTTTGGCCACCCTGTGAGGGGTCCACTGTGCTTGGTGAAGGAAGGATGGGAGTTACCTCTCAAGCCCCCAAAGCAAGATATAGTGGACTATGTACTTGGTCTCCGCTCCAGGATGGCTGAGTACATGAAAAAGGCAACCAAAAACCTTGAGGCTAGCCAGGAACTTCAAAAGGCCTGGCATGACCAAAAGGCTGTTCTGACTGTTTACCAGCCAGGACAGAAGGTGTGGGTGTTGGAGCCAGTGGCCCCAGCAGCTCTCCAAGACAAATGGAGTGGACCCCACACTATTGTTGAGCAGAAGGGTGAGGTCACCTACTTAGTAGACCTAGGAACACCCAGGAGTCCCCACAGGGTTCTCCATGTCAACAGGTTAAAACCATATGTGGACAGGGCAGACATGGGCTTGCTCATGGCTACTGATGAAGGGCAGGAAGAAGAGAGTGACCCACTCCCTGACCTGCTCTCACAGAACCCTGACGATGGGTCAGTAGATGGTGTAGCCTTGGCAGGCAGCCTCACTACCCAGCAACAAACTGATTGTAGGCAAGTTCTCAATCAGTTTAGACATATGTTTTCACTAACACCCAGTCAGACCACCTGGTGCACTCATGAAGTGGACACTGGGGACAGTCTGCCTATTAAAAATAAGATTTATAGGCAACCTGACCATGTCAGGGACTGTATCAGGACTGAAGTCCAGAAAATGTTGGAATTGGGAGTTATTGAACCCTCAGATAGCCCTTGGGCTAGTCCAGTGGTCCTTGTGCCAAAACCTCACACCAGTGGTGGAAAAAGAGAGATGAGGTTTTGTGTGGACTACAGGGGTCTCAATGCAGTCACTAGGACTGATGCCCATCCAATACCAAGGGCAGATGAGCTCATAGATACTTTGGCCTCAGCCAAATATCTCAGCACATTTGACTTGACAGCTGGCTACTGGCAGATCAGACTAGCTGATACTGCAAAGCCCAAAACAGCATTCTCAACCCCTAGTGGGCATTATCAATTTGTGGTGATGCCCTTTGGTCTGAAGAATGCACCTGCCACTTTCCAGAGGTTGGTGAATACAGTTCTCACAGGTCTGGAAGCCTATAGTGCAGCATATCTAGATGATATTGCTGTCTTTAGCTCCACCTGGGAGGATCACCTGGTCCACCTCAGGAATGTTTTACAGGCCCTGCAAAAGGCAGGCCTGACTATCAAGGCCACTAAGTGCCAGATAGGGCAGAGTCAGGTTGTGTACCTGGGCCACCTTGTGGGTGGAGGCCAGGTTCAACCTTTGCAGAGCAAGATCCAGACTATCATGGACTGGACTGCTCCCACTACCCAGACTCAGGTGAGAGCCTTCTTAGGCCTGACTGGGTACTATAGGAGATTTGTCAAGGGGTATGGATCAATAGTGACACCCCTGAATGACTTAACTTCTAAGAAAATGCCCAAAAAGGTTCAGTGGACAGTTAGCTGTCAAAAGGCATTTGATGACCTGAAGCAGGCCATGTGCACTGCTCCCATTCTACAGAGTCCTGATTACTCCAAGAAGTTCATTGTTCAAACTGATGCATCTGAATTGGGGGTAGGGGCTGTACTGTCACAATTGAATTAAGAAGGTCAGGATCAGCCAGTAGCTTTCATTAGCAGAAGGCTGACCCCTAGAGAGAAACGTTGGTCAGCCATAGAGAGGGAGGCCTTTGCTGTGGTCTGGGCTCTGAAGAAGTTGAGGCCATACTTGTTTGGTACACACTTCCTGGTTCAGACAGACCATAAGCCCCTCTTATGGCTAAAACAAATGAAGGGTGAAAACCCCAAACTGCTTAGGTGGTCCATTTCCCTACAGGGGATGGACTTTACAGTGGAACATAGACCTGGGAGTAACCATGCCAATGAAGATGGACTCTCTAGGTACTTCCACTTAGAACATGAAGACTTAACTGGGCAAGGTTAGTTTAATGTCCCTACGTTTGGGGGGGTTGTGTAGGAGAGTAGGATCTGCTTCACATGGGTACCCCCACTTTTTGCTGATGCTTCACTGTTTTTCGACATTAGTCTGGCTGGGGCCCTGCTAATCAGAACCCCAGCCTAGCTGCTTCCTCTCTAAAATGGTTTCCATGTGCCTTAGGCACATCACTGATTGGAATCTGGAGTGCCCTTATAAGTCCCTAGTATATGGTATACTATATACCAAGGGCATAGGTACCTCAGAGGCCTGCCAGGGGCTGCAGCATGTATTATGCCACCCCTGGAAGGCCATCCAAACTGACACCACAGGTCTGCTGCTGCAGCCTGGGTAAGGTGGTGCATGCACCCCTTACTGTGATATAGGTTACCTATATCACTAAATACATACACACATATAAACCTATAAGTCACTCCTAAGGCAGGCCTTATCAATCCTAAAGGCAGAGTGCATGGTTCCTATGTGAGAGGGTGCCCCTGCATGAGCAGGGCCCCTCTGCAGGCGTTCGGAGACCCTTCTCTGATGCTGTTTGTAGTGCAGCCTGACCATATACTCTTAAGCGCATTATAACCTCGCGTTAAATGCTAACTTTGGAATGGCTGCACCTAAACATGTCGTGTTTGGTGTCAAACATCTTGGAATACTACCCCCCCGCCAATTCTGGCGGCGGGGGTAGCATTCCACCCTTCTAGAGGGAGAGACATGTTAACCCTGGCCTGGCCGGTAACTTCTTTCTAAAGCCCTGGCATCACAAAATGGATGCTGCTGCCACAGACACGAGTCTGGCCTCCTGCTGCTGGACGAAACTCCGGCAGGGGAGGCCTGGACAATAGGTTTCCTGTCCCAGGGAGGTGTGACCACCTCCCCAGACAGGATAATGTGTATTGGGGCTGGGCGGGAGCACTTTCGGGTGCTTTGAAGTCCTGCACTGGGGGCACACTTGGTGTCCCTGTGCATACCCCAGTTCAAACCGGATCAGGGGCTTGCAGCCCCTGCTTTGGCGCGAACTGGACAAAGGGAAAGGGGTGTAGCCACCCCTCTGCCCTGACCCACCCAGAGGTGGGGCCACAGAGTAGTCCAACCCCTATCCTTAGTATAAGTATAGGAACCCAGTCCTTAGGACTTTAGATTATCCCTGGACGAAACTCTGAAACTGAATCCTGGACCTTCGACGCTCTACTCACGATTAGAGGACAGAAGAATCTCCCTTGGGGTCAAGGAGTGACTCCCGTGCTTGGCAGGCACCAAAGAAGCATCTGTCCGGTTTGCATTTCTGAAGCTCCCGCCGGACGCCGAAGTCATCGCATCACCAGAGGTGGATTCTCAGACTTCCCCGAGGCTACCCTGAGTCCCCAGCAAAGCTGAGGCCCGTGGCTATCGTGGGTGACTTGAGACCGTGACCCCTGGACACCGAGCACATTTGCAAGTGCATCCTCTTTTGGGTCTCCCCCGAAGTCGTGCTTTGGGCTCCGAGTAGCCCTAGCCTCCAGCACCAACTGCACCGAAGATTACTGGCCTCCACTCCACGAGTGTCCTGTGAGCCAGATCCACGTGCGGCGTCTCGAGGCTCCTTCGCGGTTGCTAGCCCGTTGGCTAGTAGCCCTTAACGAAGGCCAATCTTTTTCTTACTTGGCATCCTGGTTGCTCCAGGCCTGCCCTCACTTACCCTCGCTGGGTGAGTTCCCCAGACCTTGCTGGTCTGCACCATCGACGATCTTCCTCTGCATCGAGACTTGCCGTTGCCAAGGCTTGTTGGGTCCAATCCGGTCGCCGACACCTCAGCACTCGACAGACATCGTGTACCAGCCCGAATCCTGCTCCTGGTCGCCGACAACGCCTCCTGGACCTCGTGGCTGAAGAGTCAAGACGACCGTCAACGCACCTGAAGCACTCGACATCGGTGGGCATCTGTCCATCGCCTTCCTGGTCACTGGCTAGTGACCCAGACTCTGTCCCCTCTGCTTTCAGGTTCTTCAGAACTCCGATCCACTCTTGGATCCACCCGGACACTTTTCACTTGGTCGCCAGCAGCACTTTGCAGCAGATCGCCATTCAAATCGAGACCCGACCCCGAAAGGCACCTATGCACCCGGCTTCCCTGGGTGAGGTAACACGAGTACTCCGGTGCTCCCGTGGGTAGAGACTCTTCAAAGTCCTAGATCTCAAAGGGTTTGCTCCAAGTCCTCCTTTAAGTGTCCCTTTTCTCTAATTTCCCGATCACGACTTTCTCCATAGAAGTCAACGGCGTATCGCGGTTGTGTATTTACACTGCACGCGTCCCCCGTGGGTCCCCTGTGTCACTACCTTGAATGGTTCCTTGTGGTCCAAGCACTTCTAGAGGCTCTAGGCCTAGTGTCTAGTTCAGTCGTGGTTCTTATACCACTTTATTGGTATATGGTTTGGTACGCCCCTAGGGCCCAAACGTGTATTTGTGCTATTACTGTGTTTAAATAACTTCTAACTTATGTACTTCGAACTCTAGCCTCATAAAGAGACTAGAGGGGTGTGTTTAGCAATAAATACATATATTTTGAATATATACCTGGTGTGGTGCTCTTTCATTTGGTCACTCAAGAGATTATAGACTGGTAAAACAAGCTGCTTTACATTCCTTCAAGACTTAGCCTGAAGGCTGCTCTCCATAGCTACCACTAGGATAGCTTTCAATAAGGTTGTCTTTAACCTATCTCCAATAAGGGGTTGTTTGGACTGGTGCAAGGTGCCCACTATAATTAGTGGACAGCATATACCAGGCCAACTTCTCACACTGGCATATGTATTTTTGGTGGTATTCAAGAGGCAGCAGGAAGCAATGTCAGATTAACCCTGCCTGCAACTTGTTCAATGCCTTCCCTATAGAGTTCTAGTTAGGCTTTCTGTTCAGTGGCTTGACTGTACTCACATACCTACGCACAAGCCCACCGCCTGATTCACAGAGAGAAAAGGAACCTGTGCTAGGAAATTCTGTTATATAGCTATTCATTTGGCAATATTCAGCTTCATCTCAGGGTGATTTCTTGCATTTTTGTAGCTAAAAACTGAGGCCTACTGTTACTGAACTCAATGGAACTCATGTGACCACACAGTTAAACACAGACCTGGGTAGGAAATGCAACTGGATGCTGTTCCACCAGACTGGAAAATGCCCAAGCAATGGCCCGGTCAAGGGAGTGAAAACCTCACTATCCATTTTACATGAAGCTTTCATAAATGGGTGAGGTTTTAGGAGAGGAATAGCTCGGTGCAACACAGGGCACTATCAAATAAGCGTGGGCCTCCTTCAGTGGGTCCTCTCTGTGCAGTGCTGTAAACTGGACTGCAGACCACTCTGAGGTCTCCTAGAATCTTTAAGATGATGGATGTAGTGCCGTGGAAGGCTGAGCACCTCTCAGACAGGTCCTAAGCACATCAGAGAGTCATCTGCACCCCCAACCTTTCCCACCTCTTCTGTTAATGGAGCAGTTAATAACTATCTATAAATGAGGGCAGCAGGGTGAAGCAACATCTGGAGCACTGAGAGGGTAATTGGTACAACAGAAGAAAATTGTTTTTGCCTATGATGTGATCCCCTCCTCCAAGCAAAGCAGATGTATCTGCAGTGCCCTTGGTGCCTTGTGGAGCTCTTCATAGGCTCCTTCTTGTGATGAGGGACGCCTTAAGGATAATCAGGCTGATCAAGGCTACATAGAACGTTTAGGGCCACTTGCTAAAGAGACTGCTATTTACATCAGTTTGTGCTGGGACAAGGACATTTGGTTCTGCTAGTGTTAAAATGAGTGAGTATGATATGGCTGGAAGCCTGACTACTGCACTGAAGTGCTTGAGAGATTAGTTTCAAAACAATTCTTAAGTAGGCTTTCGGGGAAAGAGGACATTTTATGGGAAGGAAATGCCATTCGGCATTTAGGAAAGGGCTGAGAACTTGTTTTTTCCTAAATGGTGTTTTTTTTGCTCTATTGTAGCAGGTATCAACTCTGGATATAAACATTGAGCACCATCACACCACTGGGTAACAGTGCATTCTGAACATAACATAAAATAACTCAACACAACAAAACACACCACAACATACTTCAGTGATATACAATTCAAATATTAAAATATTGTGAAAGTCAATAATTTTGAAGGAGACACAGCATGGTCGCTGCGCCCAAAATTATGAGAGTATACAAAAAGTGATGGAAGGAATGCTTGAATTAATCTCAGCCACTGGAAACTACTCGGGCCGCATCCACGCCCATCGTTATTCTGCACACTATGCCGCTTCAGTTTGGATCCAGATATATGCAAATCAGTCTTGACCCTGCTCCAAAACGCTTCTGGATCTGACAGGAAATGACATCGTTCAAGTTAAATAAATAAACTACGCTACGTTTTAGAATAGTAAATAAGTATAAAGCGTCATATTGTTTCAGATACAAAGCTATTCTGGTTGTCACACACATATAAACTAGTGTTCACCCTTGGTATTGCAGAATCACAGCAATGATCTACCAAAGGCACGGCAAACCCAGACCAGGCGCAGTGTTATGCCTCATCCCAGGTTCTACCACCAGATGCCAATTATAGCTTTGTAAAATACACCCAGGCTATGACTAATATGCCCGAGTTTAGCCTCGTATATCCAGACACAGTCAAATATACCAAGAAATACAGGCAGGGGCGTAACACAGGCCCCCGCAGCCCCTGCAGTGCGGGGTGGCCCCCAAGCTCCAGGGGGACCCCTCAGCACAGCACTTCGGCCGGAGAGCTCCTGATAGAATCCGGAGGGGGCCCCTCCACTTACCTTGCAGGGGGGCCCCCTCAAGTTTCGTTATTAAAAGAGAGGTTGCAGCCTTACATGCCCAGGCACAGTCACATATAACTGAAGAGTCTCACATGCCACGGTACTGCCATTAAACATCATGAGCCACCTAATATGCCTGGGAACAGTCACAAATATCCACAGAGGAGCCTCCTCTGGCATATGTCCAGGTGCAGCATCATAGGGCCAGGAGTATTCTCATATGCAGAGGTTAAATTTCAAGCCCAAGGGACAGACTAATTTACCCCCTAGAGTACTCTTGCCATAATGAGCTCACTTGCTTCAATGTTAGGTCTTTCGACACCACTGCTATTTCCATCTGGGCAGCCATAGATCTGCTTCTTGCTTCAGCCATATGAGTAAGAGTTTTTCCTCTTTTCCCATAATATCTTGGTAACGCGTATGCCTTTTATATTTTCTGGGAGATCTGAAGACGCAAAGGCCTGCAGGCTCCAATTCTGTGCCAGGTCCTAAAGATCTGGATACAGGGCTGCCTCAGGTCAGGAGAAGGGGCCAGGACAGAAACACTCCTGTTTGTTTCCTGTAACTGGCACTGCCTCTGAGACACCTGACCAGAGGACAAAGGACACCCTACAAGAGAATGTTGTTCTTGTGCAACTACCAGGAGAACACTAGGCTGAGCTTTCATAATGCAAGCAGGGACTTTGCTTACCATCTTAAATCACCGTACCACTGAGTCAGGAGCATTATCTCTTGACTCCAAAGAAGCTAGTGATTTAGAGAATGAAGTATGTGGAACCCATAGACTGCAGGAGATGACATATGGAGAGTGAATATCCTAAAAGCTACATAACACCAGAGGGAATCATTTAGAGCTAGAGGGAAATATTCTGAATTTTACTGAGATATAAATGTATATGGACGGATTCATTTTATCAGCTCTAGGAAGCACATCCAGTGCCTCTGATTCAAGGCATTCAAAGCCCGAGGCATGGCATCTTCCTGAGCTGCTATATTTTTTATGAAAATGCTAGCCTCTGATCTTCTTTCATGTAATGATAAAATTGTTCCCATAACAAAACAAGTGAGGGCACGCCCATCACTCAAAATTTCAAATTCTATTTTGTGTACATTCTCCGTAATAGTGTATTCTGAGAAAATATCAAATAACTCATATTTTTATGTATTTTTAGTTAGTGTAGGGTAGGGATTTGACACATGCCATTTGAGAGCAAAATGTTACTGCTCTCTATTAAGTTCCTACAGGCTGATCCCGCTTGAGGCCCTTACAGAAGTATCCAACAAAGCCCACGTCAACGCTGGAAAACAGACCTTGGAACCAGAAAACTTTGAAAGCAGTATTTTGCAATTTTCATCAGTACAGCCTTTCGAATTAGAAACTCAGGATGCTAAACATTGTTCATAATGGACATTTCTTCCTATCCAACTGAAGCATTGCACAAGAAATTAACATAAACGTCAGTTTTGATTACACAAATTGCAGCAACAATTGATAAAAATTTACAAATTATGATTTGATATTCCAGCGGCGTACAAATACATTATGGTTTGATATTCCAGCGGTTGAGGATGCTCATCTTCGTCTCATCTGGAAACTGTGATGCTATGTATCAATCAGTCAATCAGGATTTATAAAGCACGGCTAATCATCCGATAGGACATCCAGGCGCTTGTAGGCCCAGGAGGCTTATTCAAACAGTCATGTCTTGAGGGCAATTCGGAATTCCGGAAGTGAGGTGATGGTCCAGAGGTGCGTGGGGAGGCTGTTCCATGACTTTGCTGCAATGTGAGAGAAGGGGTGTCCTCCACTTCCGCTTCGGTAGATACGGGGAGTATGGGCAAGTGAAAGAGAGGCAGAGCGTAGACTTCTCCAGGGTGGGTGGAAGTTCAGGCAGTGGTTAATGTAGGCAGGTCCTTGGTTGTGTAGAGCCTTGTGTGTGTGGGTCAGCAGCTTGAATTGGCATCTCTTCTGTACGGGGAGCCAGTGGAGTCTCTGGAGGTGAGGTGTGATGTGGGTTCGTCGGGGAAGGCAGAGGATGAGTCTGGCTGCGAGGTTCTGTATGGTCTGAAGTCTAACTTGTGTCACGGTGCGTCTCGTGTGTAGGGGTAGCCATTTGACGATCTTATGTAGCATGCGCAGAGTGAGGAAGCAGGCAGAGGAGACAGCATTGATCTAAGATTTCATGGTGAGCTTGTTGTCAATGGTGATTCCGAGGTTTCTGACGTGGTTTGAGGGAGTGGCTTTCAGACTGAGCCATTATTGTCAATACCAGATTCTGGATCAATGTATTTACTTCTATGACGTAGCAACAGTGGAATAACAAGAGCTGCTTTCCAATGTTGCTGCATCATAATGGGAAGCACTCACTTACTCTGTGTTCCTCTAGGTCACCCTGGTCCCCTGGGACCCGATCCAAGCAGCAGAATGGCAGATGGCAGTCTCAATCACCTTTGCCTGCATTTCTCAGGTTCAACCGCCTCATTCCCTGTCAGCTGTGGTTCTCTGCAGACAAATGCTGAGAGGGAAATTGAAGCCACGTTGACAAGGACACCAGATTTAAGATGGGGGAGGGGACTGATGCTGATGAGGCCATTTTTATATGACTCCTTCATGCCTTCATAGATGATGAGATCATATGGTGATGAAATCGGGTGGGCCATATATAACATACAATTGTATATGGTTAACTCTGAATAAAGGGAATGTTTTTCATCCCAGGGGTTCTTATTGATGTTTCTCAGAACCCCTTGGTGAAAAACTCTCCATTATTCACAGTTACCCATTTATAATTCTATCTAGCATTGTAGTTGTTCTTGTTGAACCCAGAAGGCAGAGGTGATTTTGAATCAAAGATGTTCAAGTTAATGAGAAAGAAATTTGTCGATTTGGAAACTGTAGAACTGTAGCCCTCATCCAAGATCTAGAAATTTGTTTTGAAACTCTGCGCCTGGTCTACAAAAAAAAAAAAACTCCCAGCGGTCACATATGCTGTCACAACCCATTAGGACAAGCCAGAGGCGTGGCGAACAGATGCACACCAAGCACACAGTCTGAGAACCACTGCATGCAATAACAGTCTCTACAAAGTGCTATTTTTATGATTACTCTGCAAAATAACTTTTAGAGGGTTATACTGTTCACTTTTATGCCCCAGACTCTATCGCTTTAACAAGGTCAGATTGATTACAGCTTCCCCTCCCTAGCATCGTCTCAAAGAAATGCTGACAAGGGGAGAAATGCATACTGCTCGTTACCTCCAGCTGCACGTGATCTAAGGTCTCAATGCTGTGGCTTGAAATGGTCCAAGGTTCCAACAAGTGCGAGATGTCGAGAACAGATCAAGCTCGAGACACGGAAGGTGGTTTCGAGATAATTGTATTTTCAACACATCAAAGTACAAAATACACAGTGATAACGAGCACTGCTATTAAATATAACCCTTATTCAGTAATGATTAATTAATTGGTTAACCGCACAGTCGCATGACTCTGTTCAAGTGTCCTTCAGATGAGAATAACACTGAAATCTTTGCAGATTACTCAAAATGCAACTCGTTTCTCCAGTGAGGCACACCTCGACTATCTCAGCCATCCATTTTGCCCACCTATTGAGGTGCTTACAAAATGCTTTCTTTACTTATCCACCATGTTTTACCTTTTAAAATTTTCCCCCTTTTTCTGATATAATAGTTTATTTAAAGATTTGTGGAATACTGGCTAAAGTGTCCCAGAGGTCTGCTAATTGAACAGTTTTACCATCGAAAGCTTTGACACTCAATCACGGAATGCACAAGCATGCTTGCACTTCCGTGCTTTTGCTTGAACTCTCCAGTGGATATTCTATTCTCGCAGCTGTTATCATCTGAAAAACCCTGAGGTACCAGAATGAGAGTATGGAAACATGTTCGGCTTCGCTCGGTCGCCGAATTGTTCCAGAGATACCCCGGAGTGCACCTCACTTTTGCCAGAGAGGTGGACGGAAGCATGTTCAGCTTCGTTTGGTCATCGAGTTGTTACTGAGAGAGCACTGTGTTGCAAACTGTTCATTCCCTCTAGTATATCGCATCACGCGCATGCCACTCATGCTGTAACCGGGGCTCGCGTTCCGTTTGTTCAGTTCATAGCACGGGTTCATTTCACAGAATTTGATGTCATGTGCACACCATCCATGTGCTGGCTTACCTCTCTTAATTGGACCATGCAGTTCACTCGTTCAGTCTGGATATGCTGAGCCACCCATAGATGCCCTACTCCAAAAAGAGAGCTCCCATGCACCAAGAGGGTTATGCTGCTTACTTAAACAATCCGACCACACCCCAGGGTAAGCTTTCCTACACCTCCATGTTGTATGCCTGGTTTCTCTTTCATTAATGTACCACTATTACTCATTATTCCACACCGTTTTTAGTGACCAGTGACTTCACTGTAGCTCTTCCAATTCTCTTATAATCCTCTACCTTTACCTTTGGTATCAGAACCATAAAAGTATGTGTCCAGGGTGCACGTGTCATCACCATTAGTGTTTCAATTAGAAATGTGGTCCTTTTCCCCCCCTTCTTTTTCCCAGTTTTATGCTTTTTAGGCAAACACATCTTCTTAATCTCAGTTCCTCCTCCCTGATTTAAATAAATGACTCCATAATGTTTCTCCCCCCTCCCTGTCACCCTTTTTCCCCCCCAGGCGGTTGGCCAGACCCATCCCTTCCAGGCATCAAACAGCAGCACCATCCTGAGGAGACTCTGCCAATTATGGTAGTGAAATTGACATAACCCGTATCATGTGGGACATGTGGCTGATTTTAGCTGGTGAAATGTGCATTGGTGTCCTGGTTTCCATGACTGGTTGTTGAAGAAGGTTGTGCCGCATCTTTAGTCTAGCTAGGATTAGAAAATGTTTTTTTAGATTTGTTACAGACTAGTATTGAAGGTTGAAAGGCAGTGTTTATACAATAGTGAGATTGTAATTCCTTCTGTTCCTGGATTGCACTGTTGTATTGTACTTAGCTTATAAGATTCTGTTATGAATTACCCAACTAAATGGCAGATGACACCCCAAATTAGACCATATGATGTCTCCTGTCCTACTGATATGGAGCAAAGAAGAGCACACTATCTCAGCGCTCGCTACCATGTTTTCAAGCACCACGATCACTTTCAAAGGAAAGCTGCATTACTATCTTATCTTCTAGTGTGCATTCTACAGGACTTGGTTTACCACAAGCATGTTTTAACTCCTGCTGGATGGCTTGAATGTTACAGTGCCGGCTGCAGAGTTGTACCCTGCTAGTAACATATTCTCAGGAAAGTATACCAATGAGGTAGCTCAGAGGCTTAGATTGGTGTAGAGATCTTAGAATAAGTTTCAGATTATATGTCTGACTCCTCAGAAGGGCACTCACCATTCTGCCGTTCTAAGATTGGCAAAATCAGTACATATACACATGGCGATACCTATAGGACTGGGCACCTCAGGAAAATGTAACACATCCTCTTACCTCATATTACCAACAACAGAAAAAAGGGTTTTCTGCTGCAACATGGCAGAGCCAATTTTTTTAAACAAAAAAATAGTCTAAAAAAATTACACATGCAGACCCCAGTGCTAAAGAGTATTGTTTCTGACTTAAGCAATTAAAGTTTTTTATTAAACAACTGTTACATTTTTTTGCTGTTACATCTATGATTATAATACCATCATCAGCTTCATCACAAATATTATCAGGGAGAGAAATAGAAGTACTCCCGAGGTGAGGCCTACACCCCCCCACCCGCCAAAAAAAGTAACATAAGGGGGGACCCGAGCCAGCGACCAATAGGTCAAGGGAGCCACGGGTCGAAAAAGTTTGGGAACAACGTAATCAGCTGGAGTGTATGAAGACAGAGAGTAAATGTGAGATGACTGCCCTCTCCCCATTCCGGTTCAGACACAGTAGTTTCTGCTTTTTTTCTTTTGTAACTTTAGCATTCTTCCCAAAAGAGATATTCAATATGTCTTGGAAATCTTGAGAGGGTTGCTGATTGAAGGAGAGAATGATGATCTTTACAATGTAATAGATAGTTTCCCATCACTCGGCTTAGAAAAACACAATGGGGCCGATTCCGATCTCGGTCGGAGGCGCACCCAATACTATTCGGTCGGGAAAAAAGCCATGCGAAAGCCAGTTTCCCGACCGATCCGTACAGCACACCGAACGAGCAAGTACGATGCGCACAACAGCAAAAATTCCGGCCGAGCAGTACTCACCCAAACCAGGTCCTGTTCTCCGACCGAGGCGAATCCGGGAAACGCCGAATCGAGTCGCACGGAAGGGAAAATGCAGCCCCGTCTGGCCGGACAAGTACGATGTGCTTTCCGTACGCGCCGAACCCGTCGCTACGCACGGCACGTCAAAGCATCCGGGAGAGGCGCACATAAGCTCCGAATCGCGCCACAACACGATCCACGGCTACGAGACGAACACAGCACAGACGAGGACGACGCGAAGCGACGAGGACGAAGCGAAGCGACGAGGACGAAGCCAAGCGACGAGGACGACGCGAAGCAACGAGAAGGACGAACGACACGAACCAACCATGAATCCCTTCGTCCCGATCATACCAATATTCTACATCTACTACCGGAACAGGCACGGACGTGTACGGCGCAGAAGGTAAGTCAGACACCAACCACAAAACACATACAACACGTACACGACACATCACACACATACACTGGGAATCTGAATATACTTACACCAGCAACAGCAGCACCATAGGGGCGGGATGCCCATCACCAATGCCACATATGCACACAGGGGCCTGAATGCGCGCCACCACCCCAACCCAGGGGGCTGGATGCCTACCACTACTACCACCCTTAGCCAGGGGGCAGGATGCCCACCACTACTACCACCCTCACCCAGGGGGCAGGATGCCCACCACTACTACCACCCTCACCCAGGGGGCAGGATGCCCACCACTACTACCACCCTTAGCCAGGGGGCAGGATGCCTACCACTACTACCAACCTCACCCAGGGGGCAGGATGCCCACAACTACTACCACCCTTAGCCAGGGGGCAGGATGCCCACCACTACTACCACCCTCACCCAGGGGGCAGGATGCCCACCACTACTACCACCCTCACCCAGGGGGCAGGATGCCCACCACTACTACCACCCTTAGCCAGGGGGCAGGATGCCTACCACTACTACCACCCTCACCCAGGGGGGCAGGATGCCCACCACTACTACCACCCTTAGCCAGGGGGCAGGATGCCCACCACTACTACCACCCTCACCCAGGGGGGCAGGATGCCCACCACTACTACCACCCTCACCCAGGGGGCAGGATGCCCACCACTACTACCACCCTTAGCCAGGGGGCAGGATGCCCACCACTACTACCACCCTCACCCAGGGGGGCAGGATGCCTACCACTACTACCACCCTCACCCAGGGGGCAGGATGCCCACCACTACTACCACCCTTAGCCAGGGGGCAGGATGCCTACCACAACTACCACCCTCACCCAGGGGGGCAGGATGCCCACCACTACTACCACCCTTAGCCAGGGGGCTGGATGCCTACCACTACTACCACCCTTAGCCAGGGGGCAGGATGCCTACCACTACTACCACCCTCAGCCAGGGGGCAGGATGCCCACCACTACTACCACCCTTAGCCAGGGGGCAGGATGCCCACCACTACTACCACCCTCACCCAGGGGGGCAGGATGCCCACCACTACTACCACCCTCACCCAGGGGGGCAGGATGCCCACCACTACTACCACCCTTAGCCAGGGGGCAGGATGCCTACCACTACTACCACCCTCACCCAGGGGGGCAGGATGCCCACCACTACTACCACCCTTAGCCAGGGGGCAGGATGCCCACCACTACTACCACCCTCACCCAGGGGGGCAGGATGCCCACCACTACTACCACCCTCACCCAGGGGGCAGGATGCCCACCACTACTACCACCCTTAGCCAGGGGGCAGGATGCCCACCACTACTACCACCCTCACCCAGGGGGGCAGGATGCCTACCACTACTACCACCCTCACCCAGGGGGGCAGGATGCCCACCACTACTACCACCCTTAGCCAGGGGGCAGGATGCCCACCACTACTACCACCCTCACCCAGGGGGCAGGATGCCCACCACTACTACCACCCTTAGCCAGGGGGCTGGATGCCTACCACTACTACCACCCTTAGCCAGGGGGGCAGGATGCCTACCACTACTACCACCCTTAGCCAGGGGGCTGGATGCCCACCACTACTACCACCCTTAGCCAGGGGGCTGGATGACCACCACTACTACCACCCTTAGCCAGGGGGCAGGATGCCCACCACTACTACCACCCTCACCCAGGGGGGCAGGATGCCCACCACTACTACCACCCTTAGCCAGGGGGCTGGATGCCTACCACTACTACCACCCTTAGCCAGGGGGCAGGATGCCCACCACTACTACCACCCTCACCCAGGGGGGCAGGATGCCCACCACTACTACCACCCTCACCCAGGGGGCAGGATGCCCACCACTACTACCACCCTTAGCCAGGGGGCTGGATGCCTACCACTACTACCACCCTTAGCCAGGGGGCAGGATGCCCACCACTACTACCACCCTCACCCAGGGGGCAGGATGCCCACCACTACTACCACCCTCACCCAGGGGGCAGGATGCCCACCACTACTACCACCCTTAGCCAGGGGGCAGGATGCCCACCACTACTACCACCCTCACCCAGGGGGCAGGATGCCCACCACTACTACCACCCTTAGCCAGGGGGCTGGATGCCTACCACTACTACCACCCTTAGCCAGGGGGCAGGATGCCCACCACTACTACCACCCTCACCCAGGGGGCAGGATGCCTACCACTACCACCACCCTCACCCAGGGGGCAGGATGCCCACCACTACTACCACCCTTAGCCAGGGGGCAGGATGCCCACCACTACTACCACCCTCACCCAGGGGGGCAGGATGCCTACCACTACTACCACCCTCACCCAGGGGGGCAGGATGCCCACCACTACTACCACCCTTAGCCAGGGGGCAGGATGCCCACCACTACTACCACCCTCACCCAGGGGGGCAGGATGCCCACCACTACTACCACCCTTAGCCAGGGGGCTGGATGCCTACCACTACTACCACCCCCACTCATAGGATGGACAATGCATGACACAACAAGCACACCACAACCTAGGGAATGCAAGATTAAGACATCCCCCCACCACCATGACAAGCGTGTGAGCAGGCTGTGTCAAATGCCTACAACACCGAACATGACATTGAACATACAATGTGACCCCCTAGCACATGTGCCACACATATATGTGTGTGGCACCCACAATGCAAGCAGCCCATGACCATTGTGGCAATGGGGCCTAAACCCCCATCATCACAGTGACCAAAAGGCAAGTGTGGGGTCCATAGCTGAAGCACATTTTGACCATTGTGGCAATGGGGCCTAAACCCCCATCATCACAGTGACCAAAAGGCAAGTGTGGGGTCCATAGCTGAAGCACATTTTGACCATTGTGGCAATGGGGTCTAAACCCCCATCATCACAGTGACCAAAAGGCAAGTGTGGGGTCCATAGCTGAAGCACATTTTGACCATTGTGGCAATGGGGTCTAAACCCCCATCATCACAGTGACCAAAAGGCAAGTGTGGGGTCCATAGCTGAAGCACATTTTGACCATTGTGGCAATGGGGTCCAAACCCCCATCATCACAGTGACCAAAAGGTAAGTGTGGGGTCCATAGCTGAAGCACATTTTGACCATTGTGGCAATGGGGTCTAAACCCCCATCATCACAGTGACCAAAAGGTAAGTGTGGGGTCCATAGCTGAAGCACATTTTGACCATTGTGGCAATGGGGTCTAAACCCCCATCATCACAGTGACCAAAAGGTAAGTGTGGGGTCCATAGCTGAAGCACATTTTGAACATTGTGGCAATGGGGTCTACACCCTCATCATCACAGTGACCAAAAGGTAATTGTTGACAAAGAAAGAGCTGCAACTGCCAAACTGCATGGATCATTCCTGGTCACAGAACCAAAAACTCATCTGTGGCAAAGTAGTGTATGTGTCCCATTGCAACATAAATTGGGGGAGCCAAATACTGCAGTGCAAATGAAACATTCCTTTGGCCATGTGCAGACAAACAACACCCATGGGGGCTGAGACCGTCAACAGTCATCAATGACACAATGACAGAAGTGACCATCAGAATGCAGAACCACATATTTGCACCAATGGGCACACAAATGCAGATACCCTGTGGAGACAGCAGATGTGAGGTGAACAGATACCATACCATGGCAGCAATGGGACACACAAACCATGATCACTGTGCTGACCGATGACCTAGGAGTCCCAGGGACAGCAGGGGAAACACACCAAACAACATACAGCCAATGGCACACCCAAGATATGCCAATGCAGTGGTGCAGATGCACAAACACAAACAGGCAGACCAACACTGTCATCATACACAGCAGGTGAGGGGTGGGGGTGCCAGTGTCCCCAGGCAACAACACAACACATGAGGAGAGCTGAATACCAATCATACAGATGTGCATACACTGCCACACTAAGGTAACTCATGGATCCAAATCCCCTATGTGGGCAAGCAGGCATTGACAGGTGAGAGGGAGCACAAAACACACATGTCACACAGGCACGTAGGAACAACAACTGACACAGCAAGTCACAGACACACCACAGCACCACCCCCAGGGCCCCCACAATGTGGTGACCCTGGGCTGAATAAAAATACCACTGTGATGACAAAGCTAAATGTCGTTCACACTGTGAACCACAGTCAGGTGTCCTGAGCAACTAACTACCATCACACCTACACAAGCACAAATCAATCAGCATGGCCAGTAAGCCAAGGCCAACATGGAGGCAGGGGACTAGCCGGGCAACAACTCTCATCTGCACACACTCAAGACCACACCCCTCGACCTCCAACAATGTGCAGCAGTGAAGTACACATGCACTGGTGACATTGCACATGCACCCATGACTATTCCAGGGTGGTGGGTGGGAACCAAGGTGTAGAAACACATCACACATGGACACTCAACAAGACTCCTGAATGTCTGACACACTGCACACTACGCTGTACATGGACATGACGGCAATACCACACCGACCAATGGGATCCCAGCCACAGTCACACACCAATGAAGAAGCCAAGGTCACCCACAAAGAACACACATAGACAACAACCAACATTGCAGCCCGGACCCTAAGGAGTGCCAGCAGTCACACACACAACGTGTCACAATCACTGAAAGATAACACAAACTGGAAATCACATGACAGGGGCAAACAACAAGTGCCAAAGGGAAACCTGACTGTAGACCCATCTGCGTCAGCACACAAACTCTGCCCTGACAGCAAACACACCTATGGGTGACACCCTGATGACCAGTAATGTGCCATGCACCCACATCACAGAGAACACAGGGAGAAGACTTTGGGGGAACATAGCTCAAGTCAGCAAGCATCACAAACAGGTACAACACTAGGGATCACAGCATGCGCAGATGAATGAAAGTGAACACACAGACATGCACATACAACACACACCTTGGGCGCAGGCAATGTCACACGTGTACACACTGCCATGAGGGGACTCCACTCCTGTGTGAGGAAAGCTGTGCCATATGTTGCCTCAGTAGGGCCCCATCATGTCAGCTGAGCACTTGGTCACACAATCAACAATTAGCACCAAATGAGGGCTCCCATCACATCAGCCTGGTCATGGATGTGCCAACGGAATCATCAGCACAGATCCAACACACTTGTATAGCAATGTTGCACTGACTACACGGATAAGTCCCTCCCCATTGATGCCCAAACCTGCATGTCCACTGGAGATGGCAACACGGTCAGGGAAGTAGACAAATGCAACGATGGCAGGCACAACAGATGTGCAGGGGTGGAAGCCACAGATATGAAATTGCCAATGTAAGTAGGAAACCCATTGCAAAATACTGAACACATGACACCCTCAGATGCTGCTATTGATGACATGGATACACCACATGATAGGACACATTCCCCTGGACCACATGGGTTCCTGCACAGTAACACTTCATAATCATGAGACCAGATATCACCATCACTGCAGCAAGGGCATGGTTAGCTGCACCAACAACATGTACATCTGAAGCATGAGCACTAGAGAAAAGAAAGTTGCTTTATTCAGCATATGTGTTGTTTGATAACGACGTCCAGAAGAAATTAGAGCAAAGGCCAATGGCCAGTCCATTGTCAAAGTTCAAACAGGGTGACACTGGCAGATGTCACCCTACGCATGCCTGCACAATACCAGGGACAATCCACTAGGAGGGGCAACCGGGGGGCAGGCCAGGCACCGCAGGGACAGGATCAGGGCTCACCAGGGGGAGTCAGGGAAGGGGTGGTGGGTGCTGGAGAGCCACTGACAACTGCAGTGGAGGTGTCTGACATGGTGTGTGCCGGCACAACTGGGGGCATGACTCAGATGTCGTGGGTGCCGGCACAACTGCAGTGGACCCTGCAGATGGGGTGGACAGGTCCGCCACTGCAGTGCCCAAGTCAGACAGGGCGGTAGTGGACTCCACTGCAGTGCCTACCTCCAGGGGAGGAGAATGGGGAACAGGCAAGGTGGGTTGGACAGAGGGGGAGGACACCCTCACCACATCAGTGGCACAGACAAGCGCAGCGGGGGTGTGGTGCTGGGAGAGCAAGTGGCAGGGGAGAAGGCCGGAGCATCTTGGGGATGGTATATCTGTGGGTGGGGGAACCTGGGGCAGGGTGTGGTGGGGGCACCTGTGCAGTGGGGGCCTGAGGGATGGAGGACGGAGACCTTGTGCCTGAGCTGCAGGGCGGTGGCGGGGTCTTGCTCTTAGCACTCCGGGGGACTTGCGGGTGGGGGCCTCAGTCCGTCTGCGCCTGGGGGAGGGTGTCCGGGGGCGAGGGGCACTCTGCTCCGTGTGGGTGGGCTTCCTCTTCCCCGGGATGCTGGAGCAGCTTCATCGGTGGGGAAGAGGCCGAGGTCACAGAGGAAGAGCTGCTGTGACTTTGGGGTTGCAGGTGAGGCAAGGGAGGGTGCTTTGGAGGGAGAGGGAACTGAGGACTGCGCAGTGCATGTGGATGCGTGTGTGTGTTCCAGGGCCCCATCCCCTGTGAGTCTGGCTTCAGTCCCCTGAATGTGCGTGCGTGTGCGTTTTGTCATTGGCGTGTGTGTCAGTGTGCTGGATGTGTGTGTGCTGGTGTGTGCCTGTGCCAGTGTGTGTGTGCCTGGGATGGGTAAGGTGCTGGGGAGTGTGGATGGAGCAGAGGCAGGAGGGGTGAGGGACCGTTTGAGGAGGGACACTGCTGCCGTCAGGGAGGAGTCCATGGACCTATTGCCCCTCTGTAGGTCAGACATGCCCGATGAGATGCCCTCCATGAACGACACCAGCTGAGTCAACAGCGCGGTGTGCGCATGGAGGACACTCAGCATGGCTGTCTGCCCTACATGGAGCTGGCGAAGGAGGTACACAGACTCCTCACTCAGGGCAGCAGGGGACACAGGGGCAGGGGTGCGGTGCCTGGCCCAAAGGAGACACGCTCCCGGACATGGGAGCCTCCACGGACCTGGGGAATGGGAGCCGATGGGAGGGCGGTGGTGGTGCTGGTGGTGGCGGGGACAGCAACACTAGCTGGGGTGTGGTGGCTGCTGACACCCGCCTCCACAAGGGAGTCATCCTCCGAGTTGCTCTGGTCCTCAGCTGAGGTGGATGCTGCTGAGGACTCCTCGGTGTGGCTCCCCTCGCCCTCCGTGCCACTGGGTCCCTCCAACCACTCCTCGGCTGCTGACCCAGTCTGGCTCTCCGGCTCCTCCTGGTCCGTGGAGCTGTCCCCTTCCGTGGCCGTGGATGTATCTGCAAACAATGGGGAAACAGACAGACATCAGTCACCTGCACATAACGCACACACCACTGTGAGCACAGCACATCACAGAGCAAGCCCTGGCATCATTAGTTGTACATTGCTAAAAGTGCACTAATTGAACAGGAGAAGTCAATTGTCAGTCTGATGCCAAGCATGGCACTCACATCCCACATGGCCTTGCACCCATCTGTCTGGTGTCTGTTGGATTGCAACACCCCAGTGTTGACACATGCACCAAGTACACAGTAGTTGGACAGTGCAGAGGACACGGTGTGGACACATCACAGCTCTTGCCACTGAGTCAGTACAGGTTTACGGATGTAAGGGATGCCCAGAGTCAAATAGGAAATGCATGTGATGCATACCAGCGACAGACACCATGATGCACCCATGTCCTGATAGCCAGCGCCACTATGGTGTGCATGTAGCACATGTCACTCCCCTGCAGGATCACCAATCAGTAGACACATGCCATGGCGGAGGCATGACTGCAAAGTCATACATCACTGTCTCAGTGATGTATGACTTTGCAGCCAGACAACAACACTCTGCACTGTGTCACAATAGTAGGTCATGGGGAATGCAAGTCCTGGAGCTGCACAAGTGCACATGTACATCCCCCCACAACACATCCTCTTAACCCTCATCTGTCCAGGTCATACCTATTGGACATATGGGAGACCTGTGACACTACCCTCTGAACCTGAGCCCCTCACACTCTGCTGTGCATGGGGAACAGCTGCCTGAACTTCACATTTACATGCCCCAGTCTGCATGGGCAGCTGATCAGACACCTATGTGTCACACAAGTATCGTCTCCTATGGTCACATCTCCAGTGGCATGCTGAGCCCCTACCAAGAAACTCCACAGCAGTCCTGGCGACTAATCCACAGCACACTGACACAGAGGCAGACACCTGAGGGGTCAAATCACTGTGCACAATGTGTCCTCTGATACACGGGAGTGGGAGTACAGAGTGTATTGTATGGCCTGGAGTAGGCATGACTGTCCAGCCACACATGAATGAGGGATGAGCCCTGGACTGTAGGCAGCTGGCTAAGTATGTGTGACACACGTCATATACATACTCCTGGGGCCCAAACATTGTTCCCACCCGCAGCATGGGTGTGTGCCAGGTACCCCAGCCACATGTGGTGGATCAGCTCAGCAATTGGACCACAGATCAAAGTAACACGCTGAATACATGTCAGAATACAGGCATTGTGTAAGCAATGGACCCACCCATGATGCCCACCACAGAGTCAGGGAAACAGATGCTGTCTCCCACCTTGAGTCAAGCAAACTGCAAGGACACAGTCCTAAGTGACAGAATTCCCTGCATGTAAGGGCCACACCTGGGTATCAGATGAGGAGTGGGCAGTGCACAATAGAGGGACATGGCTCCTGGACAACATGACTGCTGTACTGTGGCAGTTCAACCTGGCCCGAGGAGGGCACATAGCATGTTAGACAGAGTACACAGTGCAGTCTTTGACTCACCCCCTCCTTGCTGCTCTCTGGCCTTCAGCTGCCCATCCAGGTCTGGAAAGACCACCGCCAGGATCCTGAGCATGTGGGGGTCAGGGTCCGTGTTCCGCCCCTCCTGCGAGGAGGCGACAGCTTCAGCTGGACCCGTGCAATCCTCCGGGTCCAGCCCCGAAGGTCCTGCCACCTCTTTTGGCAGTTGCGGATCCGGCGCTTGTAGACCCCCACGGACCGGACAGCCCGGACGATGTCCTTCCAGATCTCATGCTTCCGATGGGCAGAAGCCTGTCAGGATGACAAAGTGATAAGGCCATTACTACACATGCAACATATCCGTGCATGACACAGTTGCATATACATGTCGCAATCACAGGGGCACATGGTGTACCCAGGCAGTGCACGGCTGCCCATGGACAGTTTTCCAGAAGTCACTACATGGTATCATTGCATGGGGAGTAAAACCCTGTTCAGAAGCACTGTCACTGCACCATACCTGTCCAGTGCAAGTCACTACACACTATGGGGGGTGACAACTACTCAGTGAGCCTGCTAGCCAGTGGTGTGCTGACTCTCAGCCTTGCTAGTCAGACAAAATGCACATTCAGAAAGGCAGTGCACAGAACACTCACCTGCTCCCCTGGTGTCCCATACAGCTTGCTGTACTGTGGAAGTAGGCTGTCCAGCAGGGCCTGGTTCTCTTCAAGGCTGAAGGCTGGGGCTCTCTCCACAGTACGTGCCATTGCAGGGTCCAGAGGGGCAGAGACAGCAGCAGTGCAGTGGCAGATGTCGTCCTGGAGCATGTAGTGCAGGCAAGTGGGCTCTCAGGGGAACATGCAGCAATATATATGTGCTGGAGAGGCAGATACTGTCCCTTGTGTCCAAAGTGATAGGTCCAAGTCGTTTGCATCTTCTGAATCTGGCCAATCCATGGAATAGCAGCACCAAAACACGCCCACAGCATCCTTCAAAATTTCAACTTCATGACATACATGATTTTGCAACATTGTTGTGGGTGACCAACTGATTTTCCAGCAACCGACTTGTTCGAATATTCGAAAACGCGTCCGTTGCCAGGCAAGCCCATTGTCAATGGGTGCGCACCGATCGGTCCATTGAGGTACAACGCGCACAGGGGTACAACGCGTACTCGCACACATTGAAAGCAATGGGCCGGCCGGAGGCACCGATCGGTCCATTGCTGTTCAACGCGCACAGGGGTACAACGCGTACCCGCACACATTGAATGCAATGGGCCGGCCGGAGGCACCGATCGGTCCATTGCAGTACAACGCGCACAGGGGTACAACGCGTACCCGCACACATTGAATGCAATGGGCCGGCCGGAGGCACCGATCGGTCCATTGCTGTTCAACGCGCACAGGGGTACAACGCGTACCCGCACACATTGAATGCAATGGGCCGGCCGGAGGCACCGATCGGTCCATTGCAGTACAACGCGCACAGGGGTACAACGCGTACCCGCACACATTGAATGCAATGGGCCGGCCGGAGGCACCGATCGGTCCATTGCTGTTCAACGCGCACAGGGGTACAACGCGTACCCGCACACATTGAATGCAATGGGCCGGCCGGAGGCACCGATCGGTCCATTGCAGTACAACGCGCACAGGGGTACAACGCTGTACTCGCACACATTGAATGCAATGGGCCGGCCGGAGGCACCGATCGGTCCATTGCAGTACAACGCGCACTAGGGGTACAACGCGTTCCCGCACACATTGAATGCAATGGGCCGGCCGGAGGCACCGATCGGTCCATTGCTGTTCAACGCGCACAGGGGTACAACGCGTACCCGCACACATTGAATGCAATGGGCCGGCCGGAGGCACCGATCGGTCCATTGCAGTACAACGCGCACAGGGGTACAACGCGTACCCGCACACATTGAATGCAATGGGCCGGCCGGAGGCACCGATCGGTCCATTGCTGTTCAACGCGCACAGGGGTACAACGCTGCACTCACGACACATTGAATGCAATGGGCCGGCCGGAGGCACCGATCGGTCCATTGCAGTACAACGCGCACAGGGGTACAACGCGTACCCGCACACATTGAATGCAATGGGCCGGCCGGAGGCACCGATCGGTCCATTGCAGTACAACGCGCGTACAACGCGTACCCGCACACATTGAAAGCAATGGGCCGGCCGGAGGCACCGATCGGTCCATTGCTGTTCAACGCATCACTGTACATGTGACTGGCATATGTCAGCATGCCTGTCTCAGATGGACATATGCCAGCCACAGATAGCTCCCAGGAGTGAGGGGCACACCTACATCACAACAGCCTGTCCAAACCTTATCATAAGGCATGTAAGGCTGCATTTCCTATTGTGTGTATGTTGGTGTACATGTTGTCCTGTGGGTGTCACCTGTGGGCAGCCACCCCCAGGCTGTGCACGTGTTAATGGGGACAGGATCCTGGGTGTTACGTGTACGTGACCACTGTGATGTGCAACTGTTCATATCTGTGCATGTGCCATGGTCACATTTCACAGTGGTGTTTGTGTATGTCATGTCACATACCCCGTGAGTCCCATGTGGGACGGTATGTTTGAGCCAGGGTGTCCCAGTGGCACAATAGTGATGGCCCTCCACAGTCTTTGTGCATGTAGTGTTTACAATGTCTCTGATTTCATGTGCACAATGGGAGACAGTCTCCACATCCACTTTGTGTGTGCATGGACTCTGATGTTGTGCGTGTGTGTCACAGACGTCCATGGCTCTCCTGCCATGGCAAGTGTGGCCACTACCTGTGGGGGTCATGTTTGTTTTGTTGTGGTGTACACATGATACTCCAGGTGATGCCAGTGTCCATGTGGCATTACAGGGTCCCTGGGAATGTGCCTGTCGTTGAGCTGTGGTGCCTGGGGCACATCTGTCCTCACATGTCACTGGGGGTGACTGTGACACAGCATCATGATATCCAATGGGCCAACCTGGGACAAATTGATGCCACCTGTAGGACCGTGTTGACAGATGTTGGCCATGTATGTACCATACATGTCGTTCCGGTACTGCACACTTCATGTAGTTGTGCCTCATGATGATGTATGTTGGGATCTTGAGTGTGTTCAATGCCGCATATGTGGGGTGACTGACGATCTTGCTTACTTCTCCTCTGCACTGCAGGGCTCCTGCTGTCCATCGGCCATTCCCAGACCTGGCAACGATGGTGGAACGGGACAGCATCCGACGGTACCGCTTCACCAGGCAGCTGATTGAGGATTTGGCAGTGCAGTTGTCCCCACATTTGCAGCCTGGCCGGCCGTATCCTACAGCGCTGACCCCCAAGGTGAAGGTGATGGCAGCCCTACACTTCTTTGCCACCGGTACCTTCCAACATACTGTGGCGTCTGCTGGTGGGATGTCCCAGACCATGTTCAGCCGTGTGCTCCGCGATGTTTTGGCGGCAATGTTGCTCTTCCTGAACCGGTACATCTATTTCCCTAGACTGCGACGACTCACTGACGTGAAGAGTGACTTTTATGCCCTGGGGAGGATGCCGCATGTCATTGGCTCCATTGATGGGACACATGTGGCTTTGGTACCACCACAGGCCCAGGAGCAGGCCTACAGGAACCGCAAGCACTACCACTCGGTCAATGCACTGGTGGTGTGTCTTGCAGACATGACCATCACACACGTGTGTGCCCGTTTCCCTGGTTCAGCACACGATGCCTTTGTGATGAGGAGTAGTCGCATCCCCAGGTTGATGGCACAGATGCAGAACCAGCGTGCCTGGCTTGTCGGTGTGTACTGACTTTGTGCCATTGTGTGTGATCTGATCTGTAGTATTCCGCCCACTTTTCCAAGTCAGCTGATGTGCACTTGTCTGTCCGTAGGTGACTCGGGATACCCCAACATGCCGTGGTTGCTGACACCCTCAGGAACCCTGTGACACCTGCCCAGATGCGCTACAATGAGGCACATGGTCGGACCAGGAGAGTGATTGAGCGGACCTTTGGTCTCCTGGAAGAGCCGCTTCCGCTGCCTGGACAAGACCGGAGGGTCCCTCCCATATGCCCCTGCGAAAGTTTGCAAGATTATCATCGTCTGCTGCATGCTCCACAACCTGGCAGTGCGGAAGGAGTTGCCTCTCATCCAGGATGACGATGACCAACATCCGCCACCTGTGGAGGATCCTGGCCTGGACCACGATGCCAGTGACGATGATGATGATGATGGTGATGGTGATGTCCGCACACAGCTCATCACCAACTTCTTTAGCTGAATGTGAGTATCCTGAGGTGTCATGTGAATGATGTGAGTTGGCATGATGTGTGGGTGGTGCTCTGGTGCTGTTGGGAGTGTGTCCATGGGCTACTTGACAGGATGTGTGTTGCGATGTGTGGTGACAGGTGGGCTGTACTCCCCAACAGTGTTGACATGCTAACTTGGTTCTGGGTGGGTATCTTGTAACATGTATTGTGCATGAGTTTTGCTGTTCTGTCCTGTACTGCATTGGTTTTGACTGTGTGTCATTTCTGTCCTTCACAGGGTACTTTCAGATTCGTTTGGTCAACTGTGTCCACCGACGACGTGATTGCACATCCAGGCTGGTAGCTGTTGTGTCCCTACAGGTGATGTGCGCCACACCCATGGACTTCCTTCTGTCTACAGTTGTTGACTGTGTGCCCGCTACCAGGTGGGGTTACCTTGCATCTGTAGTGGTTACGGCATGTTGCTACTGTGTAATAAACCTGTGCTTCACTTAGTGATGTGCGTTGTCTGTGGTCACACATTTGACTGCCATTTGCTTACTGCACCTGTGGGCTACTTGACTACAACTGGGAATGGGTGTGGTGTCTGTGCATTGCACCGTCTTCCCTGGCAACATCAGTGTAGGCAATGAGTCAGATGGCCTAGGTGTGTATGTGTTGTGTAGCCCTGGTGGTGTGTCTCCCTCATATGTGTCACGTTGCCTGTACTCACATGCCTGTGTTGTCCTTGCTGTTGCAGTTCGCATACACAGTGTAATTTTGCTGTTCATCATCCCCATAACAGCACCCACGTTGGAATCACGACAGAGGCAAGTATGGTGTATTATTGTGTTTATTGTGATACATCTGTGATAATAGTGCATAGGATGGATTGTGCTGTACATGAATCTTGCAATCCCAAGTTCCTAGATGAATAGAAAGTCCAGGTAGACAGGATCCCCAGTATCGGGGCCACAGTTGTCTGACACATTGTTCCAACTTGTACTCCCCATGCAATGTGTGGGAGTAGTGTTGCCATCAACAGGGTGAACAGTCTGTGCACAAAGGCGAAAATCCAGAACAGGTTCAGGCTTCCTGGGAGTTGCGCTTGGCCATCAGCCTCTCACTTTCCCCTCCTCGGACGACCCCTCTTCTTGGGGGGCCCTCAAGTGCAGGCTGCTGCGGTACAGGGGACTCTCCGCCAGAGTCCTCCTCCCTCCCTGTGGCAGTTGCAGTTTGTTCGGTGCCAGATGTTGTTGGCACACAGGGAGGTGTGGACTGGTTGCTGTTCATCTGGCGGAGGCATTGTAAAATGTCCCTGTGCACCGCCGTCATCTCATGTAGTACATCCCACTTGGACTCCACGCGGGTCATGTGGGAGTCCACACGTGACATGTGTGACTCCACGTGGGACATGTGGGAGTCCAAGCGGGCATGATGGGCAGCCTGCTGCTGTTTGATGTCTCTGAGGAGCCCCACTACCTGGCTGAGCTCTCCGGTGCTGGACTGGTACGCATCAGCTATGCGTACCAGTTGTGGGTCTTCATGCACACCAGCAACGTCTGCAAGCAGCGACCTCTGTCTCCCACTCCTCCCACCACCCCTGCTGACATGTGCAGTGTGTGCAGTTGCACGCACAGATAACCCTGGTCCACCTTGGGGGTTGGTGGTGGTGGTGGTGTCCATGGCCCCAGGTTGGTCCAGGGTCACTGCGCTGGTGTTGTTCCTTATTCTGTCCATGTCGGCAGGGATGGTATTCGTGGTGACAGTCGTTGGAGGGGTGGGTGCAGGGGGTGCAGCTGGTGGACCTGCTGGTGCTGCAGCTGGTGGTCCTGCTGGTGCAGCATGTTGACTTGCACCGGATGTGCCAGGTTGTTCTTCATCGTCCGAGGAGGACAGAGGCTGTACGACGCCAGTGAGCTCGGCATCCTCTTGAGCCTGGGACTGGGACTCCTCAGCGTCTGCTGCTGTGTCCCTATCATCACCTGTTTTTGGGAGACACAAACAATGTATGTCATGTTTCTGCAGGCATCAGTGGTTGACACACCTGACAGTTGTGACTGTGCCTCGGGTGCGGGCCTGTACATTGTATTGTCCTAAGTCGTCACAGTCAGGGGTTGATATTGGTGTGGCACATTGTCCTGCATTATTTGGGCATTTCTATGTATTCTCTGGGGTGTGAACATGGTCTGCATTGATTGTGTTTGGTTGACAGCCAGACCTCCTTCCCACCCACCCACCCACCCACCCAGTCAGTTATCCCACCATGGAACGTGCTTGCATTGCAGGAGTGTAAGTTGTCTCTCAGGATGTCAGTCAGTGGTGTCCTGCTGTTTGTTGGTGCACAGTTGCCAGCAGGGCCTTGTGCTCCCCACAGCAGTAGCCAGTGTCAGCCATCTTGTGAGTCCTTCTCCACTCCCTGTGATGTGAGCATGGTTCAGGGTGGTGTTGATGGGCCAGTTGTGAGGCTGAGCAATGTCTGTGACTACGACTCCCATCATGCTATTGCCTCCACCCCCTTCCCAGCATGCCCATGCTTCCTTCCTTTTGACTCTGCTTCCCTGTGGGGTGGGGTGGCTGTGCTGACAGGATGGCTGGGAGTGTTGTCCTGGCAGTTGTTTGGCTAAGAGTCCCAAGAGTGTCCCTGTGCTTCACACAACATAACCCAGGGTGGTGGTGCTTTGTGGGATCTTGTGTTAGGATGGAGGGCATTGCATTCTACCAGGTGGGTACTGTGGAGTTTGTGTTGGGGGGGTGTGAGGGGAGGTGCTGGTGACTATGGTCAGTGCTGCAAGTCCCCTTCCCACCCACCCAGCCAGCCAGATATCCCACCATGGAACGTGCTTGCATTGCAGGGAGTGTAAGTTGTCTCTCAGGATGTCAGTCAGTGGTGTCCTGCTGTTTGTTGGTGCACAGTTGCCAGCAGGGCCTTGTGCTCCCCACAGCAGTAGCCAGTGTCAGCCATCTTGTGAGTCCTTCTCCACTCCCTGTGATGTGAGCATGGTTCAGGAGTGGTGTTGATGGGCCAGTTGTGAGGCTGAGCAATGTCTGTGACTACGACTCCCATCATGCTATTGCCTCCACCCCCTTCCCAGCATGCCCATGCTTCCTTCCTTTTGACTCTGCTTCCTGTGGGGTGGGCTGGCTGTGCTGACAGGATGGCTGGGAGTGTTGTCCTGGCAGTTGTTTGGCTAAGAGTCCCAAGAGTGTCCCTGTGCTTCACACAACATAACCCAGGGTGGTGGTGCTTTGTGGGATCTTGTGTTAGGATGGAGGGCATTGCATTCTACCAGGTGGGTACTGTGGAGTTTGTGTTGGGGGGTGTGAGGGGAGGTGCTGGTGACTATGGTCAGTGCTGCAAGTCCCCCTTCCCACCCAGCCAGCCAGATATCCCACCATGGAACGTGCTTGCATTGCAGGGAGTGTAAGTTGTCTCTCAGGATGTCAGTCAGTGGTGTCCTGCTGTTTGTTGGTGCACAGTTGCCAGCAGGGCCTTGTGCTCCCCACAGCAGTAGCCAGTGTCAGCCATCTTGTGAGTCCTTCTCCACTCCCTGTGATGTGAGCATGGTTCAGGGTGGTGTTGATGGGCCAGTTGTGAGGCTGAGCAATGTCTGTGACTACGACTCCCATCATGCTATTGCCTCCACCCCCTTCCCAGCATGCCCATGCTTCCTTCCTTTGACTCTGCTTCCCTGTGGGGTGGGGTGGCTGTGCTGACAGGATGGCTGGGAGTGTTGTCCTGGCAGTTGTTTGGCTAAGAGTCCCAAGAGTGTCCCTGTGCTTCACACAACATAACCCAGGGTGGTGGTGCTTTGTGGGATCTTGTGTTAGGATGGAGGGCATTGCATTCTACCAGGTGGGTACTGTGGAGTTTGTGTTGGGGGGGTGTGAGGGGAGGTGCTGGTGACTATGGTCAGTGCTGCAAGTCCCCCTTCCCACCCACCCAGCCAGCCAGATATCCCACCATGGAACGTGCTTGCATTGCAGGGAGTGTAAGTTGTCTCTCAGGATGTCAGTCAGTGGTGTCCTGCTGTTTGTTGGTGCACAGTTGCCAGCAGGGCCTTGTGCTCCCCACAGCAGTAGCCAGTGTCAGCCATCTTGTGAGTCCTTCTCCACTCCCTGTGATGTGAGCATGGTTCAGGGTGGTGTTGATGGGCCAGTTGTGAGGCTGAGCAATGTCTGTGACTACGACTCCCATCATGCTATTGCCTCCTCCCCCTTCCCAGCATGCCCATGCTTCCTTCCTTTTGACTCTGCTTCCCTGTGGGGTGGGCTGGCTGTGCTGACAGGATGGCTGGGAGTGTTGTCCTGGCAGTTGTTTGGCTAAGAGTCCCAAGAGTGTCCCTGTGCTTCACACAACATAACCCAGGGTGGTGGTGCTTTGTGGGATCTTGTGTTAGGATGGAGGGCATTGCATTCTACCAGGTGGGTACTGTGGAGTTTGTGTTGGGGGGTGTGAGGGGAGGTGCTGGTGA
>CAWUFW010024702.1:0-56172 GCA_963921515.1 Calotriton arnoldi | reverse complement strand
AGTTGATGTATTGCTGCATTTCAATTTTATATATAATGCACTTAAGAGTATATGGTTTAACCGCATCCACAAACAGCCCCAGAGAATGGACTCTGAGAGCTGCAGAGGGGCCCTGCTCAGGCAGAGGCACCCCCTCACATGGAAACTAAGCACCCTGCCCTCAGCAATGATAGGGCCTGCTTTAGGGGTGACTGATAAGTCTCAATGTGTGTGCAGGAGAGATATAGGGGACCTATATCTCAGTGAGGGGTGCTAGCACTTCCTCACCCAGGCTGCAGTAGCAGGCCTGTGGTGTCAGATTTAGTCTGCTTCCCGGGGTGGCATAATACATGTTTCAGCCCCTGGTAGGCCTGTGAAGTACCTATGCCCTTGGTACCTAAGGTACCATATACTAGGGACTCATAAGGTACCACAGTATCCAATCACTAGTGCACCTAGAGTGCACTCCAAGTCGTTTAGAGAGAACAGAGAGGCTGGGGCCCTGATTAGCAGAGACCCAGCCAGACTATAGCCAGAAACCAGTGTAAACATCAGAAAAAAAGTGGGGGCAACATAAGAGGCAGATCCTACTCTCCTACACTGCTCCTGACGTGTCTAGCTGTGTCACACCGACAACAGCTTCAGGCTGGATTGTGGATTCAACCATGTCCTCCATGGGAGTGTTCCCAGTGTCTGTCGGTGTTCCCCCTCCTGTCTTCCTTGCTTCCTTCAGACGGGCAGCTATGCGCACCTTGGCCCGACTGCGCAAGTCGTACCATCTTTTTTCAGGTCATCGATGGTGCGGTGTGTCACCCCACTGGCATTCACCCGGTTCTGGATCGGGAACCATATTTTTCTTTTCTCCTGCTCTGCCACTTTCAATGATAGTTTCCCAAACAGCTTATCATGGCTGTGGACAACTCCCTCAATGAGTGTGTCAATTTCTTTTTCTGAAAATTTCATTTTCCGCTTCCTGCCTGATTGGCTGTCCTCTGCTGTTTGTGAGCTTTCCATTTTCTTGCAGTTACTAGGTTTTTCCACTCGCTCAATCCCACTGCTTGTTAGCTCCCAGAGCCAGCTCCCTCCTCTCCCTCTGACTGTGCACTGGAAATGGGGCTTGTGCTGCTCACTTCCTGGTTCTGATGTCATCAAGATGCATCAAAAATGCGACTTCGCTAATTGCGAATTCGCTAATTGCGATTTCGCTATTTGCGAATTCGCAATTAGCGGATTTGCAGTAGTGTTTGCGAATATTAGCGAATCTTTATTTTTTCGCAAATTTTTTGTTGCATCTGTTTTTGCAAATCTCTATTTGCGAATCTTTAAAATTCGCTAATAAAGATTCGCAATCTTTAACATTGATGCATGTGCCTGTAAACCCTGTCTGGGAAGTGGTCACACCCCCTTGGGACAGGATACCTATTGTTGGGCCTCCTCCACTGCGAGTGTCGGTCATCAGCAGGAGGGCAGCCCAGTGTTCTGTGACTGGTGGCATCCATTTTGTGATGCCAGGGCTCTTCAGGATTCTACCGTGTTTCCACAGTAGTTACATGTCTATCCCTCTAGAAGGGTGGGATCATACTCCCACACCAGTTACTGGTGTGGGGGTATGATTCCAAGGTGTTTGACACCAAACACGACATGTTTTGAGGCAGCCATGCCAAAGTTAGCATTTACCGCGAGGATATAATGCACTTAAGAGTATATGGTTTGGCTGCATTCACAAACAGCCCCAGAGAGTAGACTCTGAGAGCTGCAGAGGGGTCCTGCTCAGGCAGAGGTACCCTCTCACATTGGAACTAAGCACCCTGCCCTAAGGATTGATAGGGTCTGCCTTAGGGGTGACTGATAAGTTTAAATGTGTGTGCAGGAGAGATATAGGGGACCTATATCTCAGTGAGGGGTGCTAGCACCTCCTCACCCAGGCTGCAGTAGCAGGCCTGTGGTGTCAGATTTAGTCTGCTTCCCAGGGGTGGCATAATACATGCGTCAGCTCCTGGTAGGCCTGTGAAGTACCTATGCCCTTGGTACCTAAGGTACCATAAACTAGGGACTCATAAGGTACCACACTATCCAATCACTAGTGCACCTAGAGTGCACTCCAAGTCGTTTAGAGAGAACAGAGAGGCTGGGGCCCTGATTGGCAGGGTCCCAGCCAGACTATAGCCAGAAACCAGTGTAAACATCAGAAAAAAAGTGGGGGCAACATAAGAGGCAGATCCTACTCTCCTACACTCTCTTGCTTTTTTCTGCACCCCTCTTGCCTCTTTCTGCACTCCTTTCCCCACTTTCTGCACCTCTCTTGCCTGTTTCTGTACCTCTCTTGCCACTTTCTGCACTTCTCTTTCCTCTTTCTGCACCTCTGTTTCTTCTCTCTGCACTTCTCTTGCCTCTTTCTGTACCCTGCTTACCTCTTTCTGCACCTCTGTTGCTTCTTTCTGTACTTCTTTTGTTTCTTTCTGCACCTCTCTTGCCTCTTTCTGCAATTCACTTCTCTGTTTCTGCCCTTCTCTTGCTTGTTTCTGCACCTCTCTTGATTTGCACCCTTTTGCTCTTTCTGCACCCCTCTTCCCTCTTTCTGCACCTCTCTTTCCTCTTGCACCTTGGTTGCTTCTTTCTGCACTTCTCTTGCCTCTTTCTGTACCCCTCTTGCATCTTTCTGGTCTTCTCTGCCTCTTTTTGCAAATTTGTTGCTTCTTTCTGTACTTCTCCTGCTTCATTCTGTACCTCTCTTGCTTCTTTCTGCACCCCTCTTGCCTCTTTCTGCACTCCTTTCCCCACTTTCTGCACCTCTCTTGCCTGATTCTGTACCTCTCTTGCCTGTTTCTGCACTTCTCTTGCCTCTTTCTGCACCTCTGTTTCTTCTTTCTGCACTTCTCTTGCCTCTCTCTGTACCCTCCTTGCCTCTTTCTGTACCTCTGTTGCTTCTTTCTGCACTTCTTTTGTTTCTTTCTGCACCTCTCTTGTTTCTTTCTACACACGTTTCCTCTTACCTCTTTCTGCACCTCTCTTGCCTCTTTCTGCAACTCACTTCTCTCTTTCTGCACTTCTCTTGCTTGTTTCTTTACCTCTCTTGCTTTGCACCCCTCTTGCTCTTTCTGCACCCCTCTTCCCTCTTTCTGCACCTCTCTTTCCTCTTTCTGCACCTCTCTTGCTTCTTTCTGCATACCTGTTGCCTCTTTCTGCACCTCTCTTGTTCTTTCTGCACCTCTCTTGCCTCTTTCTGTACTTCTCTTTCCTCTTTATTCAATTCTCTTACCTTTTTCAGCACCTCTGGTGCTTCCTTCTGCACTTCTCTTGCTTCTTTTTGCTCTTCTCTTGCCTGTTTCTGCACCATTCTTGCCTGTTTCTGCACCTCTGTTGCTTTTTTCGGCTCCTCTCTTGTTTCTTTCTGCACCCTCTTCCCTCTTTCTATACCTCTCTTGCCTCTCTTGCCTCTTTCTGCACCTATCTTGCCTCTTTCTGTACCTCTCTTGCCTCTTTCTGAACTTCTCTTGCCTCTTTCTGAAGCTCTGTTGCTTCTGTCTGCACTTCTCTTACCTCTTTTAGTACCCCTCTTGCCTCTTTCTGTACTTCTTTCACTTCTTTCTGCACTTCCCTTGCCTCTTTCTGCACCTCTCTTGCTTCTTTCTGCAAACCTGTTTTATCTTTCTGCACCCCTCTTCCCTCTTTCTGTACCTCTTTTGCCTCTTTTAGCACTTCTCTTGCCTCTTACTTCAGTTCTCTTGCTTCTTTCTATACCTTGCTTGCCTCTTTCTGCACTCCTTTTCCCTCTTTCTGCACCTCTCTTGCCTGGTTCTGTACCTCGCTTGCCTCTTTCTGCATTTCTCTTTACTCTTTCTGAACCTCTGTGGCAACTTTCTGCACTTCTCTTGCCACTTTCTGTACCCCTCTTGCTTCTTTCTGCACACCAGTTGCCTCTTTCTGCACCCCTCTTCCATCTTTCTTTACCTCTCTTGCCTCTTTCGGCACCTCCTTGCCTCTTTCTACAC
Source organism: Calotriton arnoldi (assembly GCA_963921515.1). Taxonomy (NCBI): domain Eukaryota; kingdom Metazoa; phylum Chordata; class Amphibia; order Caudata; family Salamandridae; genus Calotriton; species Calotriton arnoldi. The sequence goes on along the minus strand of CAWUFW010024702.1, from coordinate 52,201 downwards.
TTCTCTTTCCTATTTCTGCAGCTCCCATGCCTCTTTCTGCAATTCTCTTGCCTGTTTCTACATCTCTCTTGTCTCTTTCTGTACCTCTCTTGCCTCTTTCTGCACCTCAGATGCCTCTTTGTGCATCTCTCCTACTTCTTTCGGCACCCTCTTCCCTCCTTCTGCATCCCTCTTGGCTCTTTCTGCACCCCTCTTGCCTCTTTCTCCACCTTTCTTTCCTCTTTCATCACCTCTCTTGCCTCTTTCTGCGCTTCTCTTGCCTCTTTTTGCAACTCTGCTGCTTCTTTCTGCACTTCATTTGCTTCCTTCTGTAACTCTCTTGCTTCTTTCTGCACCCTTCTTGCCTCTTTCTGCACTCCTTTACCTACTTTCTGCACCTCTCTTGCCTGTTTCTGTACCTCTCTTGCCTCTTTCTGCACTTCTCTTGCCTCTTTCTGCACCTCTGTTTCTTCTTTCTGCACTTCTCTTGCCTCTATCTGTACCATTCTTGCCTCTTTCTGCACCTCTGTTGCTTCTTTCTGTACTTCTTTTGTTTCTTTCTGCACCTCTCTTGTTTATTTCTGCACACCAGTTTCCTCTTACCTCTTTCTGCACCTCTGTTGCCTCTTTCTGCAACTCACTTCTCTCTTTCTGCACTTCTCTTGCTTGTTTCTGCACCTCTCTTGCTTTGCACCCCTCTTGCTCTTTCTGCACTCCTTTCCCTACTTTCTGCACCTCTCTTGCCTGTTTCTGTACCTCTCTTGCCTCTTTCTGCACTTCTCTTGCCTCTTTCTGCACCTCTGTTTCTTCTTTCTGCACTTCTCTTGCCTCTTTCTGTACCCTTCTTGCCTCTTTCTGCACCTCTGTTGCTTCTTTCTGCACTTCTTTTGTTTCTTTCTGCACCTCTCTTGTTTCTTTCTGCACACCTGTTTCCTCTTACCTCTTTCTGCACCTCTCTTGCCTCTTTCTGCAACTCACTTCTCTCTTTCTGCACTTCTCTTGCTTGTTTCTGCACCTCTCTTGCTTTGCACCCCTCTTGCTCTTTCTGCACTCCTTTCCCTACTTTCTGCACCTCTCTTGCCTGTTTCTGTACCTCTCTTGCCTCTTTCTGCACTTCTCTTGCCTCTTTCTGCACCTCTGTTTCTTCTTTCTGCACTTCTCTTGCCTCTTTCTGTACCTCTTCTTGCCTCTTTCTGCACCTCTGTTGCTTCTTTCTGCACTTCTTTTGTTTCTTTCTGCACCTCTCTTGTTTCTTTCTGCACACCTGTTTCCTCTTACCTCTTTCTGCACCCCTCTTCCCTCTTTCTGTACCTCTCTTTCCTCTTTCTGTACCTCGGTTGCTGCTTTCGGCACTTTTCTTGCCTCTTTCTGTACCCTTCTTGCATCTCTCTGCACATCTGTTGCTTCTTTCTGCACTTCTCTCGTTCCTTTTTGTTCCTCTCTTGCTCTTTCTGCACTCCTTTCCCTACTTTCTGCACCTCTCTTGCCTGTTTCTGTACCTCTCTTGCCTCTTTCTGCACTTCTCTTGCCTCTTTCTGCACCTCTGTTTCTTCTTTCTGCACTTCTCTTGCCTCTTTCTGTACCCTTCTTGCCTCTTTCTGCACCTCTGTTGCTTCTTTCTGCACTTCTTTTGTTTCTTTCTGCACCTCTCTTGTTTCTTTCTGCACACCTGTTTCCTCTTACCTCTTTCTGCACCCCTCTTCCCTCTTTCTGTACCTCTCTTTCCTCTTTCTGTACCTCAGTTGCTGCTTTCGGCACTTCTCTTTCCTCTTTCTGTACCCTTCTTGCCTCTTTCTGCACCTCTGTTGCTTCTTTCTGCACTTCTTTTATTTCTTTCTGCACCTCTTTTGTTTCTTTCTGCACACCTGTTTCCTCTTACCTCTTTCTGCACCTCTGTTGCCTCTTTCTGCAACTCACTTCTCTCTTTCTGCACTTCTCTTGCATGTTTCTGCACCTCTCTTGCTTTGTACCCCTCTTGCTCTTTCTGCACACCTGTTTCCTCTTACCTCTTTCTGCACCCCTCTTCCCTCTTTCTGTACCTCTCTTTCCTCTTTCTGTACCTCGGTTGCTGCTTTCGGCACTTCTCTTTCCTCTTTCTGTACCCTTCTTGCCTCTTTCTGCACCTCTGTTGCTTCTTTCTGCACTTCTTTTATTTCTTTCTGCACCTCTTTTGTTTCTTTCTGCACACCTGTTTCCTCTTACCTCTTTCTGCACCTCTGTTGCCTCTTTCTGCAACTCACTTCTCTCTTTCTGCACTTCTCTTGCATGTTTCTGCACCTCTCTTGCTTTGTACCCCTCTTGCTCTTTCTGCACCCCTCTTCCCTCTTTCTGTACCTCTCTTTCCTCTTTCTGCACCTCGGTTGCTGCTTTCGGCACTTCTCTTGCCTCTTTCTGTACCCCTCTTGCATCTCTCTGCACATCTGTTGCTTCTTTCTGCACTTCTCTCGTTCCTTTTTGTACCTCTCTTGCTTCTTTCTGAACACCTGTTGCTTCTTTCTGTACCCCTCTTGCCTCTTTCTGTACCTCTCTTGTTCTTTCTGCACCTCTCTTTCCTCTTTATTAACTTCTCATGCCTTTTTCTGCACTTCTGCTGCTTCCTTCTGCACTTCTCTTGCTTCTTTTTGCTCTTCTCTTGCCTGTTTCTGCACCATTCTTGCCTCTTTGTGCACCTCTCTTGCCTCTTTCTGCACCTATCTTGACTCTTTCTGTACCTCTCTTCCCATTTTCTGCACCTCTCTTGCCTCTTTTAGCACTTCTCCTGCCTCTTTCTGCAGTTCTCTTGCCTCTTTCTATACCTTGCTTGCCTCTTTCTGCACTACTTTTCCCTCTTTCTGCACCTCTCTTGCCTGGTTCTGTACCTCTCTTGCCTCTTTCTGCATTTCTCTTGCCTCTTTCTGCACCTCTGTTGCTTCTTTCTGCACTTCTCTTGCCACTTTCTGTACCCCACTTGCTTCTTTCTGCACACCAGTTGCCTCTTTCTGCACTTCTCTTTCCTCTTTCTGCACCTCTGTTTCTTCTTTCTGCACTTCTCTTGCCTCTTTCTGTACCCTGCTTGCCTCTTTCTGCACCTCTGTTGCTTCTTTCTGTACTTCTTTTGTTTCTTTCTGCACCTCTCTTGCCTCTTTCTCCAACTCACTTCTCTGTTTCTGCACTTCTCTTGCTTGTTTCTGCACCTCTCTTGATTTGCAACCCTTTTGCTCTTTCTGCACCCCTCTTCCCTCTTTCTGCACCTCTCTTTCCTCTTGCACCTTGGTTGCTTCTTTCTGTTCTTCTCTTGCCTCTTTCTGTACCCCTCTTGCATCTTTCTGCACCTCTGTTGTTTCTCTCTGCACTTCTCTTGTTCCTTTCTGTACTTCTCTTGCTTCTTTCTGCACACCTGTTGCTTCTTTCTGCACCCCTTTTGCCTCGTTCTGCTCTTCTCTGCCTCTTTTTGCAAATTTGTTGCTTCTTTCTATACTTCTCTTGCTTCATTCTGTACCTCTCTTGCTTCTTTCTGCACCCCTCTTGCCTCTTTCTGCAACTCACTTCTCTCTTTCTGCACTTCTCTTGCTTGTTTCTTTACCTCTCTTGCTTTGCACCCCTCTTGCTCTTTCTGCACCCCTCTTCCTGCACCTCTCTTTCCTCTTTCTGCACCTCAGTTGCTTCTTTCTGCACTACTCTTGCCTCTTTCTGTACCCCTCTTGCATCTTTCTGCACCTATGTTGCTACTTTCTGCACTTCTCTTGTTCCTTTCTGTACCTCTCTTGCTTCTTTCTGCACACCTGTTGCCTCTTTCTGCACCCCTCTTGCCTCTTTCTGTACCTCTCTTGTTCTTTCTGTACCTCTCTTGCCTCTTTCTGTACTTCTCTTTCCTCTTTATTCACTTCTCTTACCTTTTTCTGCACCTCTGCTGCTTCCTTCTGCACTTCTCTTGCTTCTTTTTGCTCTTCTCTTGCCTGTTTCTGCACCATTCTTGCCTGTTTCTGCACCTCTGTTGCTTTTTTCGGCTCCTCTCTTATTTCTTTCTGCACCCTCTTCCCTCTTTCTATACCTCTCTTGCCTCTTTCTGCACCTATCTTGCCTCTTTCTGTACCTCTCTTGCCTCTTTCTGAACTTCTCTTGCCTCTTTCTGCAGCTCTGTTGCTTCTGTCTGCACTTCTCTTACCTCTTTTAGTACCCCTCTTGCCTCTTTCTGTACTTCTTTCACTTCTTTCTGCACTTTCCTTGCCTCTTTCCGCACCTCTCTTGCTTCTTTCTGCATACCTGTTTTATCTTTCTGCACCCTTCTTCCCTCTTTCTGTACCTCTCTTGCCTCTTTTAGCACTTCTCTTGCCTCTTACTGCAGTTCTCTTGCTTCTTTCTATACCTTGCTTGCCTCTTTCTGCACTCCTTTTCCCTCTTTCTGCACCTCTCTTGCCTGGGTCTGTACCTCACTTGCCTCTTTCTGCATTTCTCTTTCCTCTTTCTGAACCTCTGTTGCAACTTTCTGCACTTCTTTTGCCACTTTCTGTACCCCTCTTGCTTCTTTCTGCACACCAGTTGCCTCTTTCTGCACCCCTCTTCCATCTTTCTTTACCTCTCTTGCCTCTTTCGGCACCTCCTTGCCTCTTTCTACACTTCTCATTCCTATTTCTGCAGCTCCCTTGCCTCTTTCTGCACTTCTCTTGCCTGTTTCTACATCTCTCTTGTCTCTTTCTGCACCTCTCTTGCCTTTTTCTGCACCTCAGATGCCTCTTTGTGCATCTCTCCTACTTCTTTCGGCACCCTCTTCCCTCCTTCTGCACCCCTCTTGGCTCTTTCTGCACCCCTCTTGCCTCTTTCTGCACCTCACTTGCCTCTAACTGCACCTCTCATGCTTCTTTTTGCACATCTCTTGCTTCTTTCTGGGCATCTCTTGCTTGTTTCTGCACCTTCTTGCCTCTTTCTGTACCCCTCTCCCTCTTTCTCCACCTCACTTGCCTCTTTCCGCACCTCTCTTGCCTCTTTCTGCACCTCTCTTGCATCTTTCTGCACCTCTGTTGCCTCTTTCTGCACCTCACTTACCTCTTTCTGCACCCGTCTTCCCTCTTCCTGTACCTCTCTAGTCTCTTTGTGCACATCTCTTGCCTCTTTTTGTACTTCTTCTGCCACTTCCTTCATCTCTGTTGCTTCTTTCTGTACTTCTCTTGCATTTTTCTACAACCTCTTGCATCTTTCTGCACATCTGTTGATTGTTTCTTGACTGCTCTTGCTTCTTTCTGCACCTCTCTTGCTTCTATCTATACCCCTCTTGCATCTTTCTGCACTTCGGTTGCCTCTTTTTGCACCTGTGTTGCTTCTTTCTACACCTCTCTTGCCTCTTTGTGCACTTCTCTTGCCTCTTTCTGCACTGCGGTTGCCTCTTTCTGCACCTGTGTTGCTTCTTTCTGCACCTCTCTTGCCTTTCTATACCTCTCTTGCCTCTTTCTGCACTTCTCTTGCCTCTTTCTGCAACTCACTTCTCTCTTTCTGCACTTCTCTTGCTTGTTTCTGCACCTCTTACTTTGCACCCCTCTTGCTCTTTCTGCACCCCTCTTTCTTCTTTCTGCACCTCTCTTTCCTCTTTCTGCACCTCTCTTTCCTCTTTCTGCACCTCGTTTGCTTCTATCTGTACCACTCTTGCCTCTTTTTGTACCTCTCTTTCTTTTTTCTGCACTTCTCTTGTCTCTTTCTGTACCCCCTTCCCTCTTTCTCCACCTTTCTTGCCTCTTTCATCACCTCTCTTGCCTCTTTCTGCGCTTCTCTTGCCTCTTTTTGCAACTCTGCTGCTTCTTTCTGCACTTCATTTGCTTCCTTCTGTAACTCTCTTGCTTCTTTCTGCACCCCTCTTGCCTCTTTCTGCACTCCTTTCCCTACTTTCTGCACCTCTCTTGCCTGTTTCTGTACCTCTCTTGCCTCTTTCTGCACTTCTCTTGCCTCTTTCTGCACCTCTGTTTCTTCTTTCTGCACTTCTCTTGCCTCTATCTGTACCATTCTTGCCTCTTTCTGCATCTCTGTTGCTTCTTTCTGTACTTCTTTGTTTCTTTCTGCACCTCTCTTGTTTATTTCTGCACACCAGTTTCCTCTTACTTCTTTCTGCACCTCTGTTGCCTCTTTCTGCAACTCACTTCTCTCTTTCTGCACTTCTCTTGCTTGTTTCTGCACCTCTCTTGCTTTGCACCCCTCTTGCTCTTTCTGCACTCCTTTCCCTACTTTCTGCACCTCTCATGCCTGTTTCTGTACCTCTCTTGCCTCTTTCTGCACTTTTCTTGCCTCTTTCTGCACCTCTGTTTCTTCTTTCTGCACTTCTCTTGCATCTTTCTGTACCCTTCTTGCCACTTTCTGCACCTCTGTTGCTTCTTTCTGCACTTCTTTTGTTTCTTTCTGCACCTCTCTTGTTTCTTTCTGCACACCTGTTTCCTCTTACCTCTTTCTGCACCTCTGTTGCCTCTTTCTGCAACTCACTTCTCTCTTTCTGCACTTCTCTAGCTTGTTTCTGCACCTCTCTTGCTTTGCACCCCTCTTGCTCTTTCTTCACTCCTTTCCCTACTTTCTGCACCTCTCTTGCCTGTTTCTGTACCTCTCTTGCCTCTTTCTGCACTTCTCTTGCCTCTTTCTGCACCTCTGTTTCTTCTTTCTGCACTTCTCTTGCCTCTTTCTGTACCCTTCTTGCCTCTTTCTGCACCTCTGTTGCTTCTTTCTGCACTTCTTTTGTTTCTTTCTGCACCTCTCTTGTTTCTTTCTGCACACCTGTTTCTCTCTTACCTCTTTCTGCACCCCTCTTCCCTCTTTCTGTACCTCTCTTTCCTCTTTCTGTACCTCGGTTGCTGCTTTCGGCACTTTTCTTGCCTCTTTCTGTACCCTTCTTGCATCTCTCTGCACATCTGTTGCTTCTTTCTGCACTTCTCTCGTTCCTTTTTGTACCTCTCTTGCTTCTTTCTGCACACCTGTTGCTTCTTTCTGTACCCCTCTTGCCTCTTTCTGTACCTCTCTTGTTCTTTCTGCACCTCTCTTTCCTCTTTATTCACTTTTCATGCCTTTTTCTGCACCTCTGCTGCTTCCTTCTGCACTTCTCTTGCTTCTTTCTGCTCTTCTCTTGCCTGTTTCTGCACCATTCTTGCCTCTTTCTGCACCTCTCTTGCCTCTTTCTGCACCTATCTTGACTCTTTCTGTACCTCTCTTGCCTCTTTCTGAACTTCTCTTGCCTCTTTCTGCAGCTGTGTTGCTTCTTTTTGTACTTCTCTTACCTCTTTCTGTACCCCTCTTGCCTCTTTCTGTACTTCTTTCGCTTCTTTCTGCGCTTCCCTTGCCTCTTTCTGCACCTCTATTGCTTCTTTCTGCATACCTGTTTTATCTTTCTGCACCCCTCTTCCCATTTTCTGCACCTCTCTTGCCTCTTTTAGCACTTCTCCTGCCTCTTTCTGCAGTTCTCTTGCCTCTTTCTATACCTTGCTTGCCTCTTTCTGCACTACTTTTCCCTCTTTCTGCACCTCTCTTGCCTGGTTCTGTACCTCTCTTGCCTCTTTCTGCAGTTCTCTTGCCTCTTCTATACCTTGCTTGCCTCTTTCTGCACTACTTTTCCCTCTTTCTGCACCTCTCTTGCCTGGTTCTGTACCTCTCTTGCCTCTTTCTGCATTTCTCTTGCCTCTTTCTGCACCTCTGTTGCTTCTTTCTGCACTTCTCTTGCCACTTTCTGTACCTCTCTTGCTTCTTTCTGCACACCAGTTGCCTCTTTCTGCACCACTCTTCCCTCTTTCTGCACCTCTCTTGCCTCTTTCGGCACCTCTCTTGCCTCTTTCTACACTTCTCTTGCCTGTTTCTACACCTCTCTGGTCTCTTTCGGCACCTCTCTTGCCTCTTTCTACACTTCTCTTGCCTGTTTTTATACCTCTCTGGTCTCTTTCTGCACCTCTCATGCCTTTTTCTACACCTCACATGCCTCTTTGTGCATCTCTCCTACTTCTTTCAGCACCCTCTTCCCTCCTTCTGCACCTCACTTGCCTCTAACTGCACCTCTCTTGCTTCTTTCTGCATATCTATTACTTCTTTCTGGGCATCTCTTGCTTGTTTCTGCACCCTCTTGTCTATTTCTGTACCCCTCTCCCTCTTCTGCACCTCACTTGCCTCTTTCCGCACCTCTCTTACCTCTTTCTGCACCCCTCTTGCATCTTTCTGCACCTCTGTTGCCTCTTTCTGTACCTCTCTTGCCTCTTTCTGCACTTCTCTTGCTTCTTTCTGCACCCCACTTACCTCTATCTGCACCCTTCTTCCCTCTTCTTGTACCTCTCCAGTCTCTTTGTGCACATCTCTTGCCTCTTTCTGCACTTCTCTTGCCACTTCCTGCATCTCTGTTGCTTCTTTCTGTACTTCTCTTGCCTTTTTCTACAACCTCTTGCATCTTTCTGCACCTCTGTTGGTTGTTTCTTGGCTGCTCTTGCTTCTTTCTGTACCTCTCTTGCTTCTATCTGCACCCCTCTTGCCTCTTTCTGCACTGCGGTTGCCTCTTTTTGCACCTGTGTTGCTTCTTTCTGCCCCTCTCTTGCCTCTTTGTGCAGCTCTCTTGCCTCTTTCTGCACCTCTCTTGCCTCTTTCTGCACCTCTCTTGCCTCTTTCTGCACTTCTCTTGCCTCTTGTGAGAAGTTGGCCTGGTATATGCTGTCCACTAATTATAGTGGGCACCTTGCACCAGTCCAAACAACCCCTTATTGGAGATAGGTTAAAGACAACCTTTATTGAAAGCTATCCTAGTGGTAGCTATGGAGAGCAGCCTTCAGGCTAAGTCTTGAAGGAATGTAAAGCAGCTTGTTTTACCAGTCTATAATCTCTTGAGTGACCAAATGAAAGAGGACCACACCATGTATATATTTAAAATATATGTATTTAGTCTTAAACACACCCCTCTAGTCTCTTTATGAAGCTAGAGTTCGAAGTACATAAGTTACAAGTCAGTTATCAACAGTAATAGCACAAATACATGTTTGAGCCCTAGGGGCGTACCAAACCATATACCGATAAAGTGGTATAAGAACCACGACTGAGCTAGACACAGGGCCTAGAGCCTGTAGAAGTGCTTGGCCCTCAAGGAACCACCCAAGGTAGTGACACAGGGGACCCACGGGGGACCCGTGCAGTGTGAGAACACAGCCGCGAGCCGCCGTCGACTTCTATGGGGAATGTCGCGGTTGGAGTTTTAAAGAAAAGGGACACTTAGAGGAGGACTTGTAGCAAACCCCTTTAGAACTACGTTGTTCTAGAGTCTATACCCACGGGAGCACCGGAGTACTCGAGTTACCTCACCCAGGGAAGCCGGGTGCATAGGTGTCTTTCGGGGTCGGGTTTCGTCGTCGTTTTCAATGGCGATCTGCTGCAAAGTGCTGCTGGCGACCAAGTCGAAAGTGTTCGCGTGGATCCAAAGGTGGATCGAAGATCTGAAGAACCTGAAAGCAGAGGGGACAGAGTCTGGGTCACTAGCCAGTGACCAGGAAGGCGATGAGCGGATGCCCACCGATGTCGGGTGCTTCAGGTAGCTTGACAGTCATCTTGACTCTTCAGCCACGAGGTCCAGGAGGTGTCGACGATGACCAGGAGCTGGATTCGAGCTGTCCCATAACGTCTGTCGATTGCTGAGGTATCAGCGGCCGGATTGGACCCAACAAGCCTTGGTAACAGCAAGTCTTGTGAAAATAGAAGAAGGACAGTGGTGCAGACCAGCAAGGTCTGGGGGACTCACCCAGCAAGGGTAAGTCAGGGCACGTCTGGAGCAACCAGGAAAGCCCAAGCAGAAGACGATTGGCCTTCAGGAGGGCCCACTAGCCAATGGACTAGTGACTGCAAAAGAGCCTCAAGTGGACGCACTTAGAGCTGGCTCACGGGACACGCATGGAGTGGAGGCCAGTGATCTTCAGTGCAGTCCGTGCTGGAGGCGGGGGCTACTCGGAGCCCAAAGCACAACTTTGTGGGATACCAGAAAGAGGATGCACTTGCAAAAGTACTCGGTGTCCAGGGGTCACGGTTTCACATTACCCACAACAGCTACGGGCCTCAGCTTTGCTGGGGACTCAGAGCAGCCTCGGAGAAGTCTGGAAATCTATCTCTGGTGATGCAAAGACTTCAGCGTCAGGCGAGAGCTTCAGCGATGCAGACCGGACAATTGCTTCGTTGGTGCCTGCCAAGCAGGGGAGTCACTGCTTGACCCCAAGGGAGATTCTTCAGTCCTCTAATCTTAAAGTAGAGCGTCGAAGGTCCAGGATTCAGTGTCAGAGTTTCGTCCAGGGTAATCTAAAGTCCTAAGGACTGGGGTCCCATACTTATACTAAGTTAGGGGGTTGGACATACTCAGGGGACCCACCTATGGGAGGGTCAGGGAAGAGGGGTGGTTACACCCATTCCCTTTGTCCAGTTTTGCACCAGAGCAGGGGCTGGAAGCCCCTGAACCAGTTTGAACTGGGGTATGCACAGGGACACCAAATGTGTCCCCAGTGCAGGACTTCAAAGCACCAGAGAGTGCTCCCGCCCAGCCCCAATACACATTATCCTGTCTGGGGAGGTGGTTACACCTCCCTGGGACAGGAAACCTATTGTCCAGGCCTCCCCTGCCGGAGTTTCAGTCAGCAGCAGGAGGCCAGACCCGTGTCTGTGGCAGCTGCATCCATTTTGTGATGCCAGGGCTTGGAAAGAAGTTACCGGGCAGGCCGGTGTGTACATGTCTCTCCCTCTAGAAGGGTGGAATGATACCCCTGCCGCCAGAACTGGCAGGGGGGTAGTATTCCAAGATGTTTGACACCAAACACGACATGTTTCCGTGCAGCCATCCCAAAGTTAGCATTTAACGCGAGGTTATAATGCGCTTAAGAGTATATGGTCAGGCTGCACTACAAACAGCATCAGCGAAGGGTCTCCGAACGCTGCAGAGGGGCTCTGCTCATGCAGGGGCACCCTCTCACATAGGAACCAAGCACTCTGCCTTCAGGATTGACAAGGCCTGCCATAGGAGTGACTTATAGGTTTATATGTGTGTATGTATGTAGTGATATAGGTAACCTATATCACAGTAAGGGGTGCATGCACCACCTTACTCAGGCTGCAGTAGCAGACCTGTGGTGTCATTTTGGATGGCCTTCCAGGGGTGGCACAATACATGCTGCAGCCCCTGGTAGTCCTCTGAGGTACCTATGCCCTGGGTACATAGTATACCATATACTAGGGACTTATAAGGGCACTCCAGACTCCAATCAGAGATGTGCTTAAGGCACATGGAAACCATTTTAGAGAGGAAGCAGCTAGGCTGGGGTTCTGATTAGCAGGGCCCCAGCCAGACTAAAGTCGAAAAACAGTGAAGCATCAGCAAAAAGTGGGGGTACCCATGTGAAGCAGATCCTACTCTCCTACACAACCCCCCAAACGTAGGGAAATTAAACTAACCTTGTCCAGTTAAGTCTTCATGTACTAAGTGGAAGTACCTAGAGAGTCCATCTGCATTGGCATGGTTACTCCCAGGTCTATGTTCCACTGTGAAGTCCATCCCCTGTAGGGAAATGGATCACCTAAGCAGTTTGGGGTTTTCACCCTTCATTTGTTTTAGCCATAAGAGGGGCTTATGGTCTGTTTGAACAAGGAAGTGAGTACCAAACAAGTATGGCCTCAACTTCTTCAGAGCCCAGACCACAGCAAAGGCCTCCCTCTCAATGGCTGACCAACGTTTCTCTCTAGGGGTCAGCCTTCTGCTAATAAAAGCTACTGGCTGATCCTGACCTTCATCATTCAATTGTGACAGTACAGCCCCTACCCCCAATTCAGATGCATCTGTTTGGACAATGAACTTCTTGGAGTAATCAGGACTCTGTAGAATGGGAGCAGTGCACATGGCCTGCTTTAGGTCATCAAATGCCTTTTGACAGCTAACTGTCCACTGAACATTTTTGGGCATTTTCTTGGAAGTTAAGTCATTCAGGGGTGTCACTATTGATCCATACCCCTTGACAAATCTCCTATAGTACCCAGTCAGGACTAAAAAGGCTCTCACCTGAGTCTGGGTAGTGGGAGCAGTCCAGTCCATGATGGTCTGGATCTTGCTCTGCAAGGGTTGAACCTGGCCTCCACCCACAAGGTGGCCCAGGTACACAACCTGACTCTACCCTATCTGGCACTTTGTGGCCTTGATAGTCAGGCCTGCTTTCTGCAGGGCCTACAAAACATTTCTGAGGTGGACCAGGTGATCCTCCCAGGTGGAGCTAAAGACAGCAATATCATCTAGATATGCTGCACTATAGGCTTCCAGACCCGTAAGGACTGTATTCACCAACCTCTGAAAAGTGGCAGGTGCATTCTTCAGACCAAAGGGCATTACCACAAATTGATAATACCCACTAGGGGTTGAGAATGCTGTCTTTGGCTTTGCATCATCAGCTAGTCTGATCTGCCAGTAGCCAGCTGTCAGGTCAAATGTGCTTAGATACTTGGCTGAGGCCAAAGTGTCTATTAGCTCATCTGCCCTAGGTATTGGATGGGCATCAGTCCTAGTGACTGCATTGAGACCCCTGTAGTCCACACAAAACCTCATCTCTCTTTTCCCACCACTGGTGTGAGGTTTTGGCACAAGGACCACTGGACTAGCCCAAGGGCTATCTGAGGGTTCAATAACTCCCAAATCCAACATTTTCTGGACTTCTGTCCTGATACAGTCCCTGACATGGTCAGGTTGCCTATAAATCTTATTTTTAATAGGCAGACTGTCCCCAGTGTCCACTTCATGAGTGCACCAGGTGGTCTGACTTGGAGTCAGAGAGAACATATGTCTGTACTGATTGAGCACTTGTCTACAATCAGTTTGCTGCTGAGCAGTGAGGCTGCCTGCCAAGGCTACACCATCCACTGACCCATCATCAGGGTTCTGTGAGAGCAGGTCAGGGAGTGGGTCACTCTCTTCCTCCTGTCCCTCATCAGTAGCCATGAGCAAGCCCATGTCTGCCCTGTCCACATATGGTTTCAATCTGTTGACATGGAGAACCCTGTGGGGACTCCTGGGTGTTCCTAGGTCTACTAAGTAGGTAACCTCACCCTTCTGTTCAACAATGGTATGGGGTCCACTCCATTTGTCTTGGAGAGCTGCTGGGGCCACTGGCTCCAACACCCACACCTTCTGTCCTGGCTGGTAAACAGTCAGTACAGCCTTTTGGTCATGCCAGGCTTTTTGAAGTTCCTGGCTAGCCTCAAGGTTTTTAGTTGCCTTTTTCATGTACTCAGCCATCCTGGAGCGGAGACCAAGTACATAGTCCACTATGTCTTGCTTTGGGGGCTTGATAGGTAACTCCCATCCTTCCTTCACCAAGCACAATGGACCCCTGACAGGGTGACCAAACAAAAGTTCAAAAGGGCTGTAGCCAACCCCTTTTGAGGCACCTCCCTGTATGCAAATAAAAGGCAGGGCAAGAGTATGTCCCATCTTCGCCTAAGCTTCTCTGGGAGCCCTTTAATCATGCCCTTCAAGGTTTTGTTCAATCTCTCAACTAAACCATTGCATTGTGGGTGATAGGGTGGGTTGAACTTGTAAGTCACTCCACACTCCTTCCACATTGCTTTCAAGTATCCAGACATAAAGTTAGCACCCCTGTCTGATACAACCTCCTTAGGGAAGCCCACTCTTGAGAAAATTCCCAGGAGGGCTCTTGCCACCACAGGTGCTGTAGTGGTCCTAAGGGGAATAGCCTCTGGGTACCTGGTGGCATGATCCACTACCACCAGGATGAACCTGTGCCCAGATGCTGTTTGGGGATCCATGGGACCAACAATGTCAATCCCCACCCTTTCAAAGGGAACCCCCACCACAGGTAGTGGTATGAGGGGGGCCTTTGTAGTGCCACCTGCCTTGCCACTGGCCTGGCAGGTTACACAGGAGCGACAAAACTCCTTGGTGTCGTCAGACATGTGGGGCCAGTGAAAGTGAGGGACAATTCTGTCCCAAGTCTTGTTCTGGCCCAGGTGACCTGCTAAGGGAATGTCATGGGCTAGGGTCAATAGGAAGCCCCTGAACTTCAGAGGTATAACCAACCTCCTGGTGGCACCAGGCTTGGGGTCTCTACACTCTGAGTACAAGAGTCCATCATCCCAATACACTGTATGGGGACCACTAGCTTTCCCAGCAGCCTCAGCAGCAGCTTGCTGTCTGAGGGGTTCAAGAGAGGGGAAGCTCTGCTGCTCCTGGCTCAGATCTGCCCTGGAAGGGCCCCCTGTCCCTAAGAACTCAACCTGATCAGGCTCAAGCTCCTCTGGGACAGTTCCTTCCTCAGGACTGAGATCATCTCCCTGAAGATACTGATCTTCCTTCTGAGCCAAGGGGGAAGGCACTGCCTTTACCATACTACTCCTCTTCTTGGATGGCACTTGGTCCATTATTCCAGAATCCAAGGCCTGTTCAGTGTTAGACATTTTGGCCTGTGACCTGGTCACAGCAAACACATCTGCAGGGATGCCCAGCATTTCTGCATGGGTCCTGAGCTCCACTTCTGCCCAAGCTGAAGTTTCTAGATCATTGCCAAGCAAGCATTCAACTGGTAGGTCTGCACTTACCACAACCTTCTTAAGGCCAGTTACCCCTCCCCAGGAGAAGTTAACAACTGCCAGAGTATGGTCTGTTCTGACATTGCTAGCATTGGTCACTTGGTACATTTCACCAAGTATAATCTGCCCAGGATCCACAAGATCTTGTGTCACCATGGTGACACTTGCTCCTGTGTCCCTAAATGCCAAAGCCTCTTTTCCATTTATTAATGGCTGTTGCCTGTACTTGCCCAGATTACTGGGACTCACAGAGGAGGTCACATCCATGCCTCCATCACAGACTAGGACAGCCTGAGTGAGTTCTCTGACTAGGTCAGAGCTCATCTCCTTACCCAGGGTCAACCCTACTAAACCCTTGGCTTGTGTAGTCCCACCACCAACTGTAACTGCACTAGGGGAGCAGGTGCCTTAGGGGCATTGGTGGGGGCTGGAGTAGAGTCTTTGGACTTGGTGCAATCACTGGTCCAGTGGGTCTTTTGCTTACAGACCTTGCACCATGGTTTCTTTTGGCCTTTCCCTTTGTTAGACTGTGAATCCCCACCTGAAGAAGATTTTTGGGGGCCTTGAGAAGACTTCTGGTCTTTACCCTTCTCCCCAACCTTATCAGAGTTCTTAGAATCTTGCTTCTTTGGGTCACCACCTTGGTTCTGTACCTTCTGCCTCACCCTGGTTCTGACCCATTTGTCTGCCTTCTTTCCCAATTCTGGGGGGAGGTCAGATCAGAGTCCACCAGGTACTGATGCAGCAGCTGATTTTGACAGTTATTAAGAATCTGCTCCCTCATGATAAGATTGTACAATCCTGTGAAGTCACATACCTTACTGCCCATCAACCAACCTTCCAGAGCCTTAGCAGAACAATCCACATAGTCTACCCAGTCTTGAGTCTCTGCTTTTGGGTATCTCTGAACTTTAACCTGTATTGTTCAGTTGTTAGGCCAAACCCATCAATCAGAGCACTCTTCAAGACTTTGTAATTGTCAGCATCCTCTTCTCTTACAGTGAGGAGCTTGTCTCTACCTTTGTCTGCAAAGGAGAGCCACAATATTGCTGCCCACTGCTCCTGAGGGACCCTCTGTACTTTATAGGCCCTCTCCAGTGCAGTTATCCATTTGTGGATGGCATCCCCACTCTGGTAGGGAGGGACAATCTTGCTCAGGTTTCTATGGTCATAAGACCTTTCCCTTTCTCTGGGGAAATTGCTGCCACCATGGGACTCTAGTCCCATCTTTTTTCTCTCTCTATAGAGATCTAGGGACTCCCTGTCTATAGCCAACTGCTGTTTTCTGAGCTCAAGCTGGGCTTGCTCATACTGAATCAGTCTGTTTCTCCTCTCATGAGAGGATTCTCTCCTGTGAGAAGAGACAGAGGTCCCTATTGAGGTGTCAGAGTGGTTAGACTCCTGAGAAGGAGATCTAGTCCTTCTGGGCACACTCACAACCCTTCCTGCTGGGACAAGGGTGAGGTCATTCTGACCCTCCTCTTCTTCCACAGGAATGGCTGGGTTTTCCAGTTCAAGGTCATTGTCATCTTCCTGGCCAGTTTCAGAGGGGGGGGCCTGGGTGATGTCACCCCTGGTCCCTTCCTCATCTTCTGCCCCACCCTCTCTGCCTACCCCCTCAGACCCTGGGGGTATGCTGAGATCATCTGACAGAAGCACCTCTCTGAGGTGTTGGGTGCTGGCACTTTTGCCTGTCTTCAGCTTTCTAGTAATGCACAATGCTCTCAATTCCAAGAATGGGAGATTATCATACTTGGAGGGAAGAAGCCCACTGGCTTCTGGCAAGGACTCACTGGGTCCTGGCTTTGAAGACATTACTAGTGAGGTGTGGTGTATGCACTACCTACTCTAGTGTGGCCTACTAAACTCTCTTGAGTTGTAGAAAGGGTGTGCTATCCCTTAACACACAACTCTAAGTTCAGTAGAACTTACTGTATCCTAAGCTTGTTTTATAGGTACCTAAGGTACCCTTAGTGGTTTTCAGTTGATCAATTCAATTGAGATTATCTGGTAAAACAATAACAAGCTGGAATCCCACCGCTGCCACCAATGTGAGAAGTTGGCCTGGTATATGCTGTCCACTAATTATAGTGGGCACCTTGCACCAGTCCAAACAACCCCTTATTGGAGATAGGTTAAAGACAACCTTTATTGAAAGCTATCCTAGTGGTAGCTATGGAGAGCAGCCTTCAGGCTAAGTCTTGAAGGAATGTAAAGCAGCTTGTTTTACCAGTCTATAATCTCTTGAGTGACCAAATGAAAGAGAACCACACCAGGTATATATTTAAAATATATGTATTTAGTCTTAAACACTCCCTCTAGTCTCTTTATGAGGCTAGAGTTCGAAGTACATAAGTTACAAGTCAGTTATCAACAGTAATAGCACAAATACACGTTTGAGCCCTAGGGGCATACCAAACCATATACCAATAAAGTGGTATAAGAACCACGACTGAGCTAGACACAGGGCCTAGAGCCTGTAGAAGTGCTTGGCCCTCAAGGAACCACCCAAGGTAGTGACACAGGGGACCCACGGGGGACGCGTGCAGTGTGAGAACACAGCCGCGAGCCGCCGTCGACTTCTATGGGGAATGTCGCGGTTGGAGTTTTAAAGAAAAGGGACACCTAGAGGAGGACTTGGAGCAAACCCCTTTAGAACTAGGTTGTTCTAGAGTCTATACCCACGGGAGCACCGGAGTACTCGAGTTACCTCACCCAGGGAAGCCGGGTGCATAGGTGTCTTTCGGGGTCGGGTTTCGTCGTCGTTTTCAATGGCGATCTGCTGCAAAGTGCTGCTGGCGACCAAGTCGAAAGTGTTCGGGTGGATCCAAAGGTGGATCGAAGATCTGAAGAACCTGAAAGCAGAGGGGACAGAGTTTGGGTCACTAGCCAGTGACCAGGAAGGCGATGAGCGGATGCCCACCGATGTCGGGTGCTTCAGGTAGCTTGATGGTTGTCTTGACTCTTCAGCCACGAGGTCCAGGAGGTGTCGACGACAACCAGGAGCTGGATTTGAGCTGTCCCGCAACGTTTGTCGATTGCTGACGTGTCGGCGACCAGATTGGACCCAACAAGCCTTGGCAACGGCAAGTCTTGTGGAAATAGAAGAAGGACAGTGGTGCAGACCAGCAAGGTCTGGGGGACTCACCCAGCGAGGATAAATCAGGGCACGTCTGAGGCAACCAGGGAAGCCCAAGCATAAGAAGATTGGCCTTTGGGAGGGCCCACTAGCCAACAGACTAGCGACTGTGAAGGAGCCTCGAGTGGATGCACTTAGAGCTGGCTCACGGGACACTCGTGGAGTGGAGGCCAGTGATCTTTGGTGCAGTTGGTGGTGCAGGCGGGGGCTACTCAGAGCCTAAAGCACAACTTCATGGGAGACCAGGAAGAGGATGCACTTGCAAAAGTACTTGGTGTCCAGGGGTCATGGTTCCACATTACCCACAACAGCTATGGGCCTCAGCTTTGCTGGGGACTCAGGGCAGCCTCGGGGAAGTCTGGAAATCTACCTCTGGTGATGCAAAGACTTCGGCGTCCAGCGGGCGCTTCGGCGATGCAGACCAGACAATTGCTTCGTTGGTGCCTGCCAAGCAGGGGAGTCACTCCTTGACCCCAAGGGAGATTCTTCAGTCCTCTAATCTTAAAGTAGGGCGTCGAAGGTCCAGGATTCAGTGTCAGAGTTTCGTCCAGGGTAATCTAAAGTCCTAAGGACTGGGGTCCCATACTTATACTAAGTTAGGGGGTTGGACATACTCTGGGGACCCACCTATGGGAGGGTCAGGGAAGAGGGGTGGTTACACCCATTCCCTTTGTCCAGTTTTGTGCCAGAGCAGGGCTGGAAGCCCCTGAACCAGTTTGAACTGGGGTATGCACAGGGACACCAAATGTGCCCCCAGTGCAGGACTTCAAAGCACCAGAGAGTGCTCCCGCCCAGCCCCAATACACATTATCCTGTCTGGGGAGGTGGTTACATCTCCCTGGGACAGGAAACCTATTGTCCAGGCCTCCCCTGCCGGATTTCAGTCAGCAGCAGGAGGCCAGACCCGTGTCTGTGGCAGCGGCATCCATTTTGTGATGCCAGGGCTTGGAAAGAAGTTACCGGGCAGGCCGGTGTGTACATGTCTCTCCCTCTAGAAGGGTGGAATGCTACCCCCACCGCCAGAACTGGCGGGGGGGTAGTATTCCAAGATGTTTGACACCAAACACGACATATTTCCGTGCAGCCATCCCAAAGTTAGCATTTAACGCGAGGTTATAATGCGCTTAAGAGTATATGGTCAGGTTGCACTACAAACAGCATCAGAGAAGGGTCTCCGAACGCTGCAGAGGGGCTCTGCTCATGCAGGGGCACCCTCTCACATAGGAACCAAGCACTCTGCCTTCAGGATTGACAAGGCCTGCCATAGGAGTGACTTATAGGTTTATATGTGTGTATGTATGTAGTGATATAGGTAACCTATATCACAGTAAGGGGTGCATGCACCACCTTACTCAGGCTGCAGTAGCAGACCTGTGGTGTCATTTTGGATGGCCTTCCAGGGGTTGCACAATACATGCTGCAGCCCCTGGTAGGCCTCTGAGGTACCTATGCCCTGGGTACATAGTATACCATATACTAGGGACTTATAAGAGCACTCCAGATTCCAATCAGAGATGTGCTTAAGGCACATGGAAACCATTTTAGAGAGGAAGCAGCTAGGCTGGGGTTCTGATTAGCAGGGCCAAAGCCAGACTAAAGTCGAAAAACAGTGAAGCATCAGCAAAAAGTGGGGGTACCCATGTGAAGCAGATCCTACTCTCCTACACCTCTCCTACACCTCTTTCTACACCTCTCTTGCCTCTTTCTGCACTTCTCTTGCCTCTTTCTGCAACTCTGTTGCTTCTTTCTGTGCATCTCTTGCCTCTTTCTGTACCCCTCTTGCCTCTTCCTGCACCTCTGTTGCTTCATTCTGCACTTCTCTTATTTCTTTCTGCACCTCTCTTGCTTCTTTCTGCATACCTGTTGCCTCTTTCTGTACCTCTCTTGCTTATCTGTGCACCCCTCTTACCTCTTTCTGCACCCCTCTTTTCTCTTTCTGCACCTCTGTTGACTATTTCTGGACCTCTCTTGCCTCTTTCTGCACTTCTCTTGCCTGTTTCTGCATCTGTCTTGCCTCTTTCTGCACCCCTTTTCCGTCTTTCTGTACCACTCTTGCCTCTTTCTGTACCTCTCTTGCCTCTTTCTGTACTTCTCTTGCCTCTTTCTGAACCTCAGCCGCTTCTTTCTGCGCCTCTCTTTCTTCTTTCTGCACTTCTCTTGTTTCTTTCTGGACTGCCTTCCCTCTTTCTCCACCTTTCTTGCCTCTTTCAGCACATCTCTTGCCTCTTTCTGCACTCCTTTCCCCACTTTCTGCACCTCTCTTGCCTGTTTCTGTACCTCTCTTGCCTCTTTCTGTACCCTTCTTGCCCCTTTTTGCACCTCTGTTGCTTTTTTCTGCACCTCTCGTGTTTCTTTCTGCACACCTGTTTCCTCTTACCTCTTTCTGCACCTCTCTTGCCTCTTTCTGCACCTCACTTCTCTCTTTCTGCACTTCTCTAGCTTGTTTCTGCACCTCTATTGCTTTGCACCCCTCTTGCTCTTTCTGCACCCCTCTTCCCTCTTTCTGCACCTCTCGTTCCTCTTTCTGCACCTCGGCTGCTTCTTTCTGCACTTCTCTTGCCTCTTTCTGTACCCTGCTTGCATCTTTCTGCACCTCCGTTGCTTCTTTCTGCACTTCTCTTGTTCCTTTCTATACCTTTCTTGCATCTTTCTGCATACCTGTTGCCTCTTTCTGTACCCCTTTTGTCTCTTTCTGTACCTCTCTTGTTCTTTCTGCACCTCTCTTGCCTCTTTCTGCACTTCTCTTTCCTCTTTATTCACTTCTCTTGCCTTTTTCTGCACCTCTGCTGCTTCCTTCTGCACTTCTCTTGCTTCTTTTTCCTCTTCTCTTGCCTGTTTCTGCACCATTCTTGCCTCTTTGTGCACCTCTGTTGCTTTTTTCGGCTCCTCTCTTATTTCTTTCTGTACCCTCTGTAGGAGAGTAGGATCTGCCTCTTATGGTTACCCCCACTTTTTGCTGATACTATCAATCAATCAATCATGTCACTTATAAAGCGCACTACATACCCGCGAGGGTCTCAAGGCGCTGGGGGAAGAGGGGGGTGGTGCTGCTACTGATCGAAGAGCCAGGTCTTGAGGAGTCTTCTGAAGGCCAGTAGGTCTTGGGTCTGTCGGAGGTTGGTGGGGAGGGTGTTCCAGGTCTTGGCGGCGAGGTGGGAGAAGGATCTGCCGCCGGCGGTCGTTTTCCGGATGCGGGGGACTGTGGCGAGGGCGAGGCTGGTCGAGCGGAGCTGGCGGGTGGGGGTGTAGAAGCTGAGTCGTCTGTTGAGGTAGGCTGGTCCGGAGTTGTGGAGTGCTTTGTGTGCATGGGTGAGGAGCTTGAAGGTTATCCTCTTGTTGACAGGGAGCCAGTGCAGGTCTCTCAGGTGAGGTGTGATGTGGCTGCGTCGGGGGATGTCGAGGATAAGACGTGCAGAGGCGTTCTGGATGCGTTGCAGCCGTCTCAGGAGCTTAGCCGTCGTTCCTGCGTAGAGGGCGTTTCCGTAGTCCAGCCTGCTGGTGACGAGGGCCTGGGTGACTGTTTTTCTTGTTTCGGTGGGGATCCACTTGAAGATCCTGCGGAGCATTCGGAGGATGTTGAAGCAGGATGAGGAAACGGCGTTGACCTGCTTAGTCATGGAGAGGGTGGGGTCGAGGATGACCCCTAGGTTGCATATGTGGTCGGTGGGTGGCGGGGCTGTTCCCAGTGATGTTGGCCACCAGGAGTCGTCCCAGGCTGAAGGGTTGGAACCAAGGATGAGGACCTCCGTCTTGTCCGAGTTCAGCTTCAGGCGGCTGGTCCTCATCCATTCGGCGACGGCCTTCATTCCTTCGTGGAGGTGGGCTTTGGCGGTGTGAGGATCTTTGGTGAGGGAGAGGATCAGCTGGGTGTCGTCGGCGTAGGAGATGATGTTGAGGTTGTGCTGTCGGGCGACGTGGGCGAGGGGTGCCATGTAGATGTTGAACAGCGTTGGGCTGAGGGAGGAGCCTTGGGGTACGCCGCAGATGATCTTGGTGGCCTTGGATCGGAAGGGGGCGAGGCGGACGCTTTGTGTTCTGCCGGAAAGGAAGGATGTGGTCCAGTCCAGGGCCTTCTCTTGGATCCCGGCGTCGTGAAGGCGTGTTCGTAGTGTGTGGTGGCAGACCGTGTCGAAGGCGGCTGATAGGTCCAGGAGGATGAGGGCTGCTGTTTCTCCGTTGTCTAGCAGGGTCCTGATGTCATCGGTGGCGGCGATAAGGGCGGTTTCGGTGCTGTGGTTGCTGCGGAAGCTGGACTGGGAAGGGTCCAGGATGTTGTTCTCCTCGAGGTAGCGGGTCAGTTGTTTGTTGACGATTTTCTCGGTGACCTTCGCGGGGAACGGAGCAGAGAGATGGGTCGGAAGTTCTTGAGGTCCTTGGGGTCTGCCTTGGGTTTCTTGAGTAAGGCGGTGATCTCGGCGTGCTTCCAGCTTTCCGGGAAGGTTGCTGTCTCGAAGGAGATGTTGATTATTTTCCGGAGATGGGGCGCGATGGCTGTACTGGCTTTGTTGAAGATGTGGTGAGGGCACGGGTCTAGCGGTGAACCGGAGTGGATGGTGTTCATGATCTCGCTGGTGTCCTCGTCGTTGATGTTGGTCCAGGAGAGCAGGCGGTTGGTGGTTGTGGGGGCAGTGGTCTCGGTGGTTGCCGGGGCGGTCGTGGTGTTGAAGCTGTCGTGGATGTCGGCGATTTTGCGGTGGAAGAAGGTGGCCAGTGAGTCGCACAGGTCTCGCAACGGCTGGATGTCGTTGGTGTTGGAGCTGGGGTTGGAGAGTTCCTTCACGATGTTGAAGAGCTCTTTGCTGTTGTGTGCATTGTTGTCTAGGCGGTCTTTGAGTGAGGCCCTTTTAGCGGATCTGATGAGGTGATGGTGACTGCGGGTGGCGCTCTTGTGGGCGGCGTAGCTGTCCGCTGTCCGTTCGTGGAGCCAGATCTTCTCCAGTTTTCGGCATGTTCGTTTGGAGGCCTGGAGGTCTTCGGTGAACCAGGTGGCTTTCTTGCTGGTGTGGCTGTTGGGCGGATTCTTGAGCGGGGCGAGGGTGTTGGCGCAGTCGTTGATCCACTGTCTGAGGTTGCGGGCGGCGGTGTCGGGGTCGGAGGGTTCGGCGGGTGGGCTCAGGGCGAGGGTTGTGGTTAGCTGGTCTTCCGTGACTCTGCTCCAGCAGCGGCGAGGCATTTGTTCGGTGCGGTGGTGCGTGGTGGGCTTCCTGTAGGTGAAGTGGATGCAGTGGTGGTCAGTCCAGTGGGGTTCGGAGGTGTGGTTGAAGGAGACATGTGGGCTTGCGGAAAAGATGGAGTCGAGCGTGTGGCCGGCGGCGTGGGTGGGTGTAGTCACGAGCTGTCTGAGTCCGAGGGTGGCGAGGTTGTCGATCAGGGTGGTGGAGTTGGTGTCCTTGTTGTTCTCGAGGTGGAAGTTCAGGTCCCCGAGGAGGATGTAGTCCGTGGAGGCGATGGCGTGTGTGCTGACGAGGTCAGCGATGGAATCGCTGAACTGTGGTCGGGGTCCGGGGGTCTGTAGATGAGGGTTCCTCTGAGGGTGGTGTTGGGATCGGTGTGGATCTGGAAGTGCATGTGTTCGGCGGTGCTGAGGGTGTCGTCGGTGTTGGTTGAGACTCTGAGGGTGTTCCTGTGGACGATGGCGATGCCTCCTCCGACTCCGTTGGTGCGGTAACTGCGGGTGATCTTGTATCCGTCCGGGATGGCAATGGAGATGTCGGGGGCTGAAGCGGGATTCAGCCAGGTCTCCGTCAGGAATGCGACGTCTGGGGAGGTTGAGTCGAGAAGGTCCCAGAGTTCGATGGCGTGTTTGCGGGCGGAGCGGGTGTTGAGGAGGATGCATCTGAGGTAGTTGGGTTCTTTCCTGGGCGGTGGTTTGGCGGGGCGGGTGCTGGCGAAGCTGCAGTTCCAGCAGGTGAAGGGCCCTTGGTGCGCTTCGGGGTGGCCTGGTAGCAGGCGTGATCTTTTCCGGGGTTGAGTGCGTGGAGGGTGCTGGCGTCGATCGGGCGTCTGTTGATGTGGTGGGCGCGGGGGATGCCCGGACCAGGGGTCTGGCGCTGGGCGCGGTCACGGCGCGGACGGGCGCAGACGGGCTTGCATTAGGCGCGCGGCCGCGTAGCGGCCGCCATAAATGGGGAGGTGGGAGGGAGGAGCAGGGAATGGGGCAGCGAATGGGCAGTGAGGGGCGGGGCCGCAGGCGCAGCGGCGGGAAACAGGCACAGAAGGGAAAACGAGCACAATCAGGGCATCAAGGGGGCACAGAAAGGAAAAACGAGCACAATGAGGGGCAGCAAGGGGGCACAGAAAGGAAAAAACTAGCACAATGAGGGGCAGCAAGGGGGCACAGAAAGGAAAACGAGCACAATCAGGGGCAGCAAGGGGGGCACAGAAAGGAAAAACGAGCACAATCAGGGGCAGCAAGGGGGCACAGAAAGGAAAAACGAGCACAATCAGGGGCAGCAAGGGGGGCACAGAAAGGAAAAACGAGCACAATCAGGGGCAGCAAGGGGGCACAGAAAGGAAAAACGAGCACAATCAGGGGCAGCAAGGGGGGCACAGAAAGGAAAAACGAGCACAATCAGGGGCAGCAGCAGGGCACACAGACGGAGCTGTGTGGTGGGGGAGCGACCTACCAGTCAAGGTCAGGGGTCGCTCTCTTCACCACGCAGTGGCCGCCATAAATGGGGAGGTGGGAGGGAGGAGCAGGGAATGGGGCAGCGAATGGGCAGTGAGGGGCGGGGCCGCAGGCGCAGCGGCGGGAAACAGGCACAGAAGGGAAAACGAGCACAATCAGGGCATCAAGGGGGCACAGAAAGGAAAAAAACGAGCACAATGAGGGGCAGCAAGGGGGCACAGAAAGGAAAAACTAGCACAATGAGGGGCAGCAGGGGGCACAGAAAGGAAAAACGAGCACAATCAGGGGCAGCAAGGGGGCACAGAAAGGAAAAACGAGCACAATCAGGGGCAGCAAGGGGGCACAGAAAGGAAAAAAACGAGCACAATGAGGGGCAGCAAGGGGGCACAGAAAGGAAAAACTAGCACAATGAGGGGCAGCAAGGGGGCACAGAAAGGAAAAACGAGCACAATCAGGGGCAGCAAGGGGGGCACAGAAAGGAAAAACGAGCACAATCAGGGGCAGCAAGGGGGCACAGAAAGGAAAAACGAGCACAATCAGGGGCAGCAAGGGGGCACAGAAAGGAAAAAATGAGCACAATCAGGGGCAGCAAGGGGGCACAGAAAGGAAAAACGAGCACAATCAGGGGCAGCAAGGGGGCACAGAAAGGAAAAACGAGCACAATCAGGGGCAGCAAGGGGGCACAGAAAGGAAAAACGAGCACAATCAGGGGCAGCAGCAGGGCACACAGACGGAGCTGTGTGGTGGGGAGCGACCTACCAGTCAAGGTCAGGGGTCGCCTCTTCACCACGCAGCGGCCGCCATAAATGGGGAGGTGGGAGGGAGGAGCAGGGAATGGGGCAGCGAATGGGCAGTGAGGGGGTGGGGCCGCAGAGCGCAGCGGCGGGAAACATGCACAGAAGGGAAAACGAGCACAATCAGGGCATCAAGGGGGCACAGAAAGGAAAAAAACGAGCACAATGAGGGGCAGCAAGGGGGCACAGAAAGGAAAAACTAGCACAATGAGGGGCAGCAAGGGGGCACAGAAAGGAAAACACTAGCACAATCAGGGGCAGCAAGGGGGCACAGAAAGGAAAAACGAGCACAATCAGGGGCAGCAAGGGGGCACAGAAAGGAAAAACGAGCACAATCAGGGGCAGCAAGGGGGCACAGAAAGGAAAAAACTAGCACAATGAGGGGCAGCAAGGGGGCACAGAAAGGAAAACGAGCACAATCAGGGGCAGCAAGGGGGCACAGAAAGGAAAAACGAGCACAATCAGGGGCAGCAAGGGGGCACAGAAAGGAAAACGAGCACAATCAGGGGCAGCAAGGGGGCACAGAAAGGAAAAACGAGCACAATCAGGGGCAGCAAGGGGCACAGAAAGGAAAAACGAGCACAATCAGGGGCAGCAAGGGGGCACAGAAAGGAAAAAACGAGCACAATCAGGGGCAGCAAGGGGGCACAGAAAGGAAAAATGAGCACAATCAGGGGCAGCAGCAGGGCACACAGACGGAGCTGTGTGGTGGGGGAGCGACCTACCAGTCAAGGTCAGGGGTCGCTACACTGTTTTTCGACTTTAGTCTGGCTGGGGCCCTGCTATCCAGGACCCCAGCCTAGATGCTTCCTCTCTAAATTGATTCCATGTACTTTAGGTACATCCCAGATTGCATTCTGGAGTGCCCTTATAAGTCCCTAGTATATGATATACTATGTACCCAGGGCATAGGTACCCCATAGGCCTACCAGGGGCTGAACCATGTATTGTGCTACCCCTGGAAGGCCATCCAAAATGACATCACAGGACTGCTACTGCAGCCTGAGTGAGGTGGTGCATGCACCCCTTACAGAGATATAGGTTCACTATATCTCACCTAACACTGCACATAGAAACCTATCAGTCACCCCTATGGCAGGCCTTATCAATCCTGAAGGCAGGGTGCTTGGTTATATGTGAGAGGGTGTCCATGCATGAGCAGAGCCCCTCTGCAGCCCTCGGAATCTCCTATCCGGGGTTGTCTGTGGTGCAGCCTGACCATATACTTCTAAGTGCATTATAACCTAGCGGTAAAATGCTAACTTTGGACTGGCTGCACGGAAACATGTCGTGCTTGGTGTCAAACACCTTGGAATCCTACCCCCCCCCCCCCCACCAGTCCTGGCGGCGGGGGTAGAATTCCACCCTTCTAGAGGGAGAGACATGTCCCCACCAGTATACCCAGAAGAAACCTTAAAGAGCCCTGGCATCCCAAAATGGATGCTGCAGCCACAGACACGAGTCTGGCCTCCTGCTGCTGACCAAAACTCCAGCAGGGGCAGCCTGGACAATAGGTTTCCTGTCACAGGAAGGTGTGACCACCTCCCAGACAGGCCTTAGTGGATTGGGGCAGGGTGGGTGCACTCTCTGAGTGCTTTGAAGTCCTGCACTGGGGGCACATTTGGTGTCCTCGTGCATACCCCAGTTAAAACCAGCCCCTGCTCTGATGCGAAACTGGACAAAGGAAATGGGTGTAGCCACCCCTCTTTCCAAACCCTCCCATAGGTTGGTCCTCAGAGCTAGTCCAACCCCTTTCTTTAGTATAAGTAAGGGAACCCTGGCAACAGGACTTTAGATATCCCTGGATGAAACTCTGTAACTGAATCCTGGAACTTCGATGCTCTACTCAAGACTAGAGGACTGAAGAAATCTCCCTTGGGGTCAAGGAGTGACTCCCCTGCTTGGCAGGCACCAACAAAGCATTTGCCGGTATGCATCTCCAAAGCTCCCGCCGGACTCCGAAGTACTTGCAGCCCAGGAAGAGGATTTCCAGACATTTCAGAGGCCGACCCAAGTCCCCAGCAAAGCTGAGACCCGCAGCCCTCGTGAGTAGCGTGGAACCAGAACTCCTGTTTACTGTGCACATTTGCTAGTGCATTGACTTTTCGACAACTCTTGAAGTCCTACTTTGGGTTTCTCGTAGCCCAGGCCCCGAGCACCATTTGCACTGAAGATTGTGAGCCTACACTCCACGAGCGTTCTGTGGGCCTGCTTCTTGCATTTCCGCTTGATGCTCCTTTGCGATCCCTGGTCCATCAACTGGTGGGTCCCTGTGAAGGCAACTCTGATTTTCATTGGACGTTTCTGGTTGCTCCAGATGTGCCCTAACTCCCCACCAAGTGGTGAGTCCCTCAGACCTTGCTGGTCTGCTCCGAAGCATCTTTCTCCTTTCTGCATGGGTTGCTGTTGCCAAGGCTTGTTGTGCTCAATCCGGACACCAACACTGCAGCACTCAACATCCTTTGTGGGACAGCTCAAATCCAGCTTCTGGTCATCGTCGACACCTCCTGGTCCTCGTGGATGAAGAGTCAAGCTTCACCTCTTTCACCTGAATCACCCGACATTGGTGGGCATTCGACTATCATGCCCCTGGTCACTGGCAAGTGACCCAGACTCTGTCCCCTCTGCTTTCAGGTTCTTCTCTTCTCTGATCCAGGCTTGGATCTCTTCGGACACTTCGCATCTTCCCGGCAGCAGCACTTCTCTGCAGACTGCCATTGAAAATGACGACGCGACCCAACACCATTTGACACCTATGCACCCGGCTTCCCTGGGTGAGGTAACTCGAGTACTCTGGTACTCCCGTGGGTGTTGACCCTAGAACTGTCTAAGTCCAAGAGGGTTTGGTCCTAGTCCATTTCTAAGTGTCCTTAAACTCTAAAACGATAACCGAGACTTTCCCATAGACTTTAACAGAGCTCGTGGCTGTGTTCACACACTGCACACAGCCCCCGTGGGTCCCCTGTGTCACTACCTTGGGTGGTTCCTTGGGGTCCCAGCGATGCTCTAGGCCTTGTGTCTACTTAAGTCGTGGTTCTTATACCACTTTCTTAATATATGGTTTGGTACGCCCCTAGGGCTAATCGTATATTGTGCTATTTTACTGTGCTATTCGACTTGTAACTTGTGTACTTTCACCTCTAGCCTCATAAAGAGACTATTGGGTTGTGTTTAGTAATAAATACATATATTTTATATATATACCTGGTGTGGTTCTCCTTTCATTTGGTCATTCATGAGGTTATAACTGGTAAAACAAACAGCTTAACACTCCTTCAAGACTTAGCCTGAAGGCTGCTCTCCATAGCTACCACTAGGATAGCTTTCAATAAAGGTTGTCTTTAAACCTATCATCAATAAAGGTCGATTGGACTGGTGCAAGGTGCCCACTATAACTAGTGGACAGCATATACCAGGCCAACTTCTCACACCCCTCTTCCCTCTTTCTGCACCTTTCTTGCCTCTTTCTGCACCTATATTGCCTCTTTCTGTACCTCTCTTGCCTCTTTCTGAACTTCTCTTGCCTCTTTCTATAGCTCTGTTGCTTCTTTTTGCACTTCTCTTACCTCTTTCTGTACCCCTCTTGCCTATTTCTGTACTTCTTTCGCTTCTTTCTGCACTTCCCTTGCCTCTTTCTGCACCTCTCTTTCTTCTTTCTGCATACCTGTTTTATCTTTCAGCACCCCTCTTCCCTCTTTTGCCTCTTTTAGCACTTCTCTTGCCTCTTTCTGCACCTATCTTGCCTCTTTCTGTACCTCTCTTGCCTCTTTCTGTACCTCTCTTGCCTCTATCTGCACTTCCCTTGCCTCTTTCTGCACCTCTGCTGCTACTGTCTGCACCTCTCTTTCTTCTTTCTGCACTTCTCTTGCCTCTTTCTGCATCCCCCTTCCCTCTTTCTCCACCTTTCTTTCCTCTTTCAGCTCCTCTCTTGCCTCTTTTAGCACTTCTCTTGCCTCTTTCTGCAGTTCTCTTGCCTCTTTCTATACCTTGCTTGCCTGTTTCTGTACCTCTCTTGCCTCTTTCTGCACTTCCCTTGCCTCTTTCTGCACCTCTGCTGCTTCTTTCTGCACCTCTCTTTCTGCACTTCTCTTGCCTCTTTCTGCATCCTCTTCCCTCTTTCACCTCCTTTCTTTCCTCTTTCAGCACCTCTCTTGCCTCTTTCTGCACTTATCTTGCCTCTTTTTGCAACTCTGTTGCTTATTCTGCGGTGCACAGACATAATATCGAGTTTTTATTTTCGGAGTACAAAAATATCGAAGGGACTGAATATCAACATCAAGAATATCGGTGACCAGAATATCGACATGAAGGTAAGAAATATCGTTATTGTTAATATCGAAGTCAGGAATATCGTTTGTAAAAATATCGTTGTTAATAATATCAACGTTTATATTAGTGTTATGTATTTTAGTATGTATTTTAAATGTATGTGTTCTATATTTTTTGTTAAGTATTGTATTTTTTTTAAAAATATATGTATTACATTTTTAGAAGTTATTAATGTTTTTAAAAGTAAATTTTGCGTTTTTGCTCCGTAGCGGGTTGTGGGTTTATAGGGGAATAGGGTGGGAAGTAATTTAATTATAGTAAATTTAATAATAATTTTTAGAAATTATTAATTATTTTTAATTAAATTTTGCATTTTAGTTCTGTAGCGGGTTGTGGGTTTATAGGGGAATAGGGTGGGAAGTAATTTAATTTTAATTAAGTAATTATACATTTTTATTTATTGGTATTGATAATTACTTTATTGTTAATTAATTATTAATTTTGGGGCGGATCTGGCTACAAAATATATTCAATATCGTACGACAATGTACGAATTTGGGGAAAACTCGGGTAGAGTTCTTGCCAAACGACTACAGCAAAGAAGTATGGCCAATCGAATTTCTAGAGTTCAAGATCAGTTGGGCCAGATTCAGGACACGCAGGAGGGGGTTATGGATGTCTTTGGCAAGTATTATACTCTGCTGTACAAGGAAGAGAGGTCCATGTCATTTATTGAGTCTGCGGCAGAGGGGGTTCTGCAGGATATAGACACCTCTAAAGTTACAATAGACCAGAATGAGGTCCTTTCAGCCCCAATTGTATGGGAAGAGGTCGAATTGGCCATAAAATCTTTGGCCAATGGAAAAGCCGCTGGCCCGGATGCCATCCCTTTGGAATTTTATTGGGCTTTTGCTCAAGAAATTCGACAGGATGTCTTATCTGTTTTTAGGGATGCACAGAGGGGTGTTATACCGGAATCCTGGAGGCAAACAACTATTGTTCTTTTTAAGAAGAAAGATAAGCCTGATTTAAACCCCTCATCCTATCGGCCCATTTCATTAATTAATACGGATAGTAAAATATATTCAAAAATTTTAGCTTCTAGACTGGCCGAAGTTATTACCCCATTAGTGTCTATTCGGCAACATGGGTTTATACCCAGATGAGATACGGCCGATCATGTCAGGCGGGTCATTGCCTTGCTGGATTGGGCGCAGATCACAGAGTCTTCCCTTGGGGTGATCCTGTTGGACGCCGAGAAGGCGTTCGACAGGGTCTCCTGGGGCTTTTTGTGGGCGGTGCTTCATTGGAAGGGATTTAGTATGGAGTTTATACGGGCTTTGCAAGCATTGTACATCTCTCCAGTAGCTACAATTCGTATCTCAGGACAGGAAACCGGGCTGATTAACATTGGTAGGGCACTAGGCAAGGCTGTCCGTGCTCACCTTTGCTCTTTGCTCTGTACATTGACCCTTTCCTTAGTAAAATTGAAGGAGATCAAAATATTCTGCCGGTCATGGTCAATGGTACAGATTATAAGACGCTGGCCTATGCGGACGACATTGTGGTCTTAACCAGGGATGTTGTTCCGGCTTTTGCGACTTTAAAGATGCTTGCAGAGCAATTTGGTGTACCGTCAGGCTACAAATTGAATGTCGATAAGACACAGATTTTACACTCAGCTTTTTTGTGTCCCTCCGATGTGCCTCTTGTCACTGAAGCAACATATCTGGGGGTTAAAATCACTGCCTCAGTGGCTAGCATTCCTGATCGGAATATTCTGCCAGTTATCAATTCCATTAATACCAAACTTGAAAGATTGGATCACCTGCATTTGTCGCTGTATGGCCGCTGTAACATACTTAAAATGCTGATCCTTCCTAAATTAATGTATTTGTTTAGAACTATTCCGTTAGAATTTTCTCAGGTATCTTTGAGTAGGGCCGAGAGGATCTGCTCTAGATTTCTCTGGGGGTATCATCGGTCACGTAGGGCGGCTAAATGGATGTGTCTCCCTAGAGATCATGGGGGTTGGGTGGTTCCTAATATTTTATTGTATTATTGGTCAGCTATGCTGCAAAACTTTGGAATACTTTTAGTAGGAGATAGGGCTGAGGTCCCGCTAGCCAATAGACCGACTATCTATGAAATAGGCTTGGGAGACTCGGCTAAGGGCATCTTAGTGAGGATACTCGAACCGAGCTATTTAAAAAAAATAAGGTTCAAAGTAATCGGGGCTGTGTTCTCGATTTGGCGGAAGATTCGCCATAAGTGTCAAATCTCAAATATTAACATTTATACGCCTTTTACGGCTGCTGGAATTTTGCCATTGATTTTCCAGGACCAGGTTATCTTTAGATGGCAGCTGCGGGGTTTGAAGGTTATTGGTGACTTGTGTTTGGAGGGGCAAATGGTCTCTTTTTCCTCTCTTAGGGAGAAGTTTAATTTATATTCTCATGATTTTTTCAAATATCTTCAGATTAGAAGCTTTCTTGATAAATATCAAAATGAGGCGGCCGTGGTGTTTGAAAAGGTTACCATAATTGAGTTAGCCCAGAGGAAAGCAAGGATAGGAATAGTATATCAGTATCTGCTATCCTGCTTTCCGGATGATGTTGAGGTGCAGAATATTAAGTGGGAAGGAAAACTTGGCAAGATGGGGTTAGATATTAGGTTTGCTTTAGAATTGGCAAGTCAGATTTTAGTCTCCGGTAGTCTACAGACGCAATGTTATATGGCAATGTTTGATTTATATTACACACCTGCAGAGATCGCAAAGTGGGGAGGGCGGAAGGGTGATAGGTGTGGTAGGTGCGGGCTGCAAGCTGCTGATGCAGCACACATGTTCTATTTGTGCCCAAGCCTGGGGGAATTTCTTCATGAAGTTGAGTATTTTATTAACATAGTGTTAAAAATCCCGCTTACAATTTCCTCAGAGTTGGTGCTAATGGGATGTGAGTCTATCGGGACGGCTGGTCGATCTAGATATACTGTAGCCTTCCTGTTCGTAGCGATGTCAATGATTCAGTTGTGCATGACGTCTCAATGGATTAGTCCAGAAGCTCCTACATTTTTTAATTGGAGAGCTAGGATACTCGCACTGTATAATTTGGAGTCCTCTGTTTATTCTTTAAGGGGGAAGAAGAGGCGGGATTTGTGCACTAGAATATGGGCTCCTATTAAGGAGTGGTCTAAGGTCTGACGGATACAGCTCAGCTGGATTAATTGTAGCCTGCATAGTTTATAGATGCGTGCTATACATTGTCTGTTACCGATGTCCTCGCCTTGTCTATAAGGTTATACAACTGATTTATAAGTGTATATTTTGCTTATTCTGCTTAGATTTTTGTATTATGGCTTTTTTTTTGTTGTGGTTATTGCATTTTTTTGTTTTTTATTATTTTTTTCTTCTTTTCTTGCAGTATTTCTGTATAAGGTGCTTGTCATGACGTGCTAATCGTCAAATAAAGAAAAAGAGTAAAAAAAAAAAAAAATTATTTTTATTAATTGATTAATCAATAATTATATCAATTGTATTAATTGTTTTAGGAGCAGGTTGTGGGTTTATAGGGAATAGGGTGGGAAGTAATTTAATTTTAATAAAGTAATTATTAATTTTTATCTATTGATATTGATACTTAATTTATTGTTAATTAATTATTAATTGGTAATTAATTTTTATTAATTGATTAATTGATAATTAAATTAATTGTGTTATTTTTTTTAGGAGTGGGTTGTGGGTTTATAGGGGAATAGGGTGAGAATTAATTTAATTTTAATAAGGTAATTATTAATTTTTATTTATTGGTATTGATAATTAATTTATTCTTAATTAATTATTAATTGGTAATTCATTTTTATTAATTGATAATTATATTAATTATGTTCTTTTTTTTAGGAGCAGGTTGTGGGTTTATAGGGGACTAGAGTGGGAAGTTGGTACTGTTTCTGTACCTCTCTTGCCTCTTTCTGCACTTCTCTTGCCTCTTTCTACACCTCTGTTGCTTCTTTCTGCCCTTCTCTTGCCTCTTTCTGTACCCCTCTTGCCTCTTTCTGCACCTCTTTTGCTTCTTTCTGCACTTTTCTTGCCTCTTTCTGCATTTCTCTTGCCTCTTTCCTTACCTCTGTTGCTTCTTTCTGCACTTCTCTTGCCTGTTTCTACACCTCTCTTGTCTCTTTCTGCACCTCTCTTGCCTCTTTCTGCACCTCACTTGCCTCTTTGTGCACCTCTCCTACTTCTTTCGGCACCCTCTTCCCTCCTTCTGCACCTCTCTTGGCTCTTTCTGCACCCCTCTTACCTCTTTCTGCACCTCACTTGCCTCTAACTGCACCTCTCTTGCCTCTTTCTGCACTTCTCTTGCTTCTTTCTGCACCCCACTTACCTCTTTCTGCACCCGTCTTCCCTCTTCCTGCACCTCTCTAGTCTCTTTGTGCACATCTCTTGCCTCTTTTTGCACTTATCTTGCCACTTCCTGCATCTCTGTTGCTTCTTTCTATATTTCTCTTGCCTTTTTCTACAACCTCTTGCATCTTTCTGCACCTCTGTTAGTTGTTTCTTGACTGATCTTGCTTCTTTCTGCACCTCTCTTGCTTCTATCTGCTTGCCTCTTTCTGCACTGCGGTTGCCTCTTTTTGCACCTGTGTTGCTTCTTTCTACACATCTCTTGCCTCTTTGTGCACCTCTCTTGCCTCTTTCTGTACTGCGGTTGCCTCTTTTTGTACCTGTGTTGCTTCTTTCTGCACCTCTGTTGCCTCTTTCTACACTTCTTTTGCCACTTTCTGCACTTCTCTTGCCTCTTTCTGCAACTCTGTTGCTTCTTTCTACGCATCTCTTGCCTCTTTCTGTACCCCTCTTGCCTCTTTCTGCACCTCTGTTGCTTCATTCTCCACTTCTCTTATTTCTTTCTGCACCTCTCTTGCTTCTTTCTGCACACCTGTTGCCTCTTTCTGTACCTCTCTTGCTTCTTTGTGCACCCCTCTTACCTCTTTCTGCACCCCTCTTTTCTCTTTCTGCACCTCTGTTGCCTGTTTCTGGACCTTTCTTGCCTCTTTCTGCACTTCTCTTGCCTGTTTCTGCATCTGTCTTGCCTCTTTCTGCACCCCTTTTCCGTCTTTCTGTACCACTCTTGCCTCTTTCTGCACCTCTCTTGCCTCTTTCTGTACTTCTCTTGCCTCTTTCTGAATGTCAGCTGCTTCTTTCTGCACCTCTCTTTCTTCTTTCTGCACTTGTCTTGTCTATTTCTGCAACCCCTTCCCTCATTCTCCACCTTTCTTGCCTCTTTCAGCACCTCTCTTGCCTCTTTCTGTGCTTCTCTTGCCTCTTTTTGCAACTCTGTTGCTTTTTTCTGCACTTCTCTTGCTTCTTTCTGTACCTCTCTTGCTGCTTTTTTCTGCACCCCTCTTGCCTCTTTCTGCACTCCTTTCCCCACTTTCTGCACCTCTCTTGCCTCTTTCTGTACCCCTCTTGCATCTTTCTGCACCTCTGTTGCTTCTTTCTTCACTTCTCTTGTTCCTTTCTGTACCTCTCTTGCTTCTTTCTGCACACCTGTTGCCTCTTTCTGCACCCCTCTTGCCTCTTTATGCGCTTCCCTTGCCTCTTTTTGTAACTTTGTTGCTTCTTTCTGCACTTCCCTTGCTTCCTTCTGTACCTCTCTTGCTTCTTTCTGCACCCCTCTTGCCTCTTTCTGCACTCCTTTCCCCACTTTCTGCACCTCTCTTGCCTGTTTCTGTACCTCTCTTGCCTCTTTCGACACTTCTCTTGCCTCTTTCTGCACCTCTGTTTCTTCTTTCTGCACTTCTCTTGCTTCTTTCTATACCCTTCTTGCCTCTTTCTGCACCTCTCTTGCTTCTTTATGCACTTCTTTTGTTTCTTTCTGCACCTCGCTTGCCTCTTTCTGCAACTCACTTCTCTGTTTCTGCACTGCTCTTGCTTGTTTCTGCACCTCTCTTGCTTTGCACCCCTCTTGCTCTTTCTGCACCCCTCTTCCCTCTTTCTGTACCTCTCTTTCCTCTTTCTGCACCTCAGTTGCTTCTTTCTGCACTTCTCTTGCCTCTTTCTGTACCCCTCTTGCATCTTTCTGCACCTCTGTTGCTTCTTTCTACACTTCTCTTGTTCTTTTCTGTACCTCTCTTGCTACTTTATGCACACCTGTTGCCTCTTTCTGCACCCCTCTTGCCTCGTTCTGTTCTTCTCTTGCTTCTGTTTGCAACTTTGTTGCTTCTTTCTGCACTTCTCTTGCTTCCTTCTTAACCTCTCTTGCTTCTTTCTGCATCCCCTTGCCACTTTCTGCACTCTTTTCCCCACTTTCTGCACCTCTCTTGCCTCTTTCTGTACCTCTCTTGCCTCTTTCTGCACCTCTGTTTCTTCTTTCTGCACTTCTCTTGCCTCTTTCTGTACCCTTCTTGCCTCTTTCTGCACCTCTGTTGCTTCTTTCTGCACTTCTTTTGTTTCTTTCTGCACCTCTCTTGTTTCTTTCTGCACACCTGTTTCCTCTTACCTCTTTCTGTACCTCTCTTGCCTCTTTCTGCAACTCACTTCTCTCTTTCTGCACTTCTCTTGCATGTTTCTGTACCTCTCCTGCTTTGCACCCCTCTTGCTCTTTCTGTACCCCTCTTCCCTCTTTCTACACCTCTCTTTCCACTTTCTGGACCTCGGTTGCTTCTTTCTGCACTTCTATTGCCTCTTTCTGTACCCCTCTTGTATCTTTCTGCACCTCTGTTGCTTGTTTCTGCACTTCTCTTGTTCCTTTCTGTACCTCTCTTGCTTCTTTCTGCACAGCTGTTTCTTCTTTCTGAACCCCTCTTGCCTCTTTCTGTAACTCTCTTGTTCTTTCTGCACCTCTCTTGCCTCTTTCTGCACTTCTCTTTCCTCTTTATTCACTTCTCCTACCTTTTTCTGCACCTCTGCTGCTTCCTTCTGCACTTCTCTTGCTTCTTTTTGCTCTTCTCTTGCCTGTTTTTGCACCATTCTTCCCTCATTCTGCACCTCTGTTGCTTTTTTCGGCTCCTCTCTTTTTTCTTTATGGATCCTCTTCCCTCTTTCTGCACCTCTCTTGCCTCTTTTGCCTCTTTCTGTACTTCTCTTGCCTCTTTCTGCACCTCTGTTTCTTCTTTCTGCACTTCTCTTGCTTCTTTCTGTACCCTTCTTGCCTCTTGCTGCACCTCTCTTGCTTCTTTATGCACTTCTTTTGTTTCTTTCTGCACCTCGCTTGCCTCTTTCTGCAACTCACTTCTCTGTTTCTGCACTTCTCTTGCTTGTTTCTGCACCTCTCTTGCTTTGCACCCCTCTTGCTCTTTCTGCACCCCTCTTCCCTCTTTCTGTACCTCTCTTTCCTCTTTCTGCACCTCGGTTGCTTCTTTCTGCACTTCTCTTGCTTCCTTCTGTACCTCTCTTGCTTCTTACTGCACCCCTCTTGCCTCTTTCTGCACTCCTTTCCCCACTTTCTGCACCTCTCTTGCCTGTTTCTGGACCTCTCTTGCCTCTTTCGGCACTTCTCTTGCCTCTTTCTGCACCTCTGTTTCTTCTTTCTGCACTTATCTTGCTTCTTTCTATACCCTTCTTGCCTCTTTCTGCACCTCTCTTGCTTCTTTATGCACTTCATTTGTTTCTTTCTGCACCTCGCTTGCCTCTTTCTGCAACTCAGTTCTCTTGCTTGTTTCTGCACCTCTCTTGCTTTGCACCCCTCTTGCTCTTTCTGCACCCCTCTTCCCTCTTTCTTTACCTCTCTTTCCTCTTTCTGCACCTCGGTTGCTTCTTTCTGCACTTCTCTTGCCTCTTTCTGTACCCCTCTTGCATCTTTCTGCACCTCTGTTGCTTCTTTCTAAACTTCTCTTGTTCTTTTCTGTACCTCTCTTGCTACTTTATGCACACCTGTTGCCTCTTTCTGCACCCCTCTTGCCTCGTTCTGCTCTTCTCTTGCTTCTGTTTGCAACTTTTTTGCTTCTTTCTGCACTTCTCTTGCTTCCTTTGTAACCTCTCTTGCTTCTTTCTGCACCCCTTGCCACTTTCTGCACTACTTTCCCCACTTTCTGCACCTCTCTTGCCTCTTTCTGTACCTCTCTTGCCTCTTTCTGCACTTCTCTTGCCTCTTTCTGCACCTCTGTTTCTTCTTTCTGCACTTCTCTTGCCTCTTTCTGTAGCCTTCTTGCCTCTTTCTGCACCTCTGTTGCTTCTTTCTGCACTTCTTTTGTTTCTTTCTGCACCTCTCTTGTTTCTTTCTGCACACCTGTTTCCTCTTACCTCTTTCTGTACCTCTCTTGCCTCTTTCTGCAACTCACTTCTCTCTTTCTGCACTTCTCTTGCTTGTTTCTGCACCTCTCCTGCTTTGCACCCCTCTTGCTCTTTCTGTAACCCTCTTCCCTCTTTCTACACCTCTCTTTCCTCTTTCTGGACCTCGGTTGCTTCTTTCTGCACTTCTATTGCCTCTTTCTGTACCCCTCTTGCATCTTTCTGCACCTCTGTTGCTTGTTTCTGTACTTCTCTTGTTCCTTTCTGTACCTCTACTGCTTCTTTCTGCACAGCTGTTTCCTCTTTCTGAACCCCTCTTGCCTCTTTCTGTACCTCTCTTGTTCTTACTGCACCTCTCTTGCCTCTTTCTGCACTTCTCTTTCCTCTTTACTCACTTCTCCTACCTTTTTCTGCACCTCTGCTGCTTTTTTCGGCTCCTCTCTTTTTTCTTTCTGGACCCTCTTCCCTCTTTCTGCACCTCTCTTGCCTCTTTCTGCACTTCTCTTGCCTCTTTCTGCACCTCTGTTTCTTCTTTCTGCACCTCTCTTGCTTCTTTCTGTACCCTTCTTGCCTCTTTCTGCACCTCTCTTGCTTCTTTATGCACTTCTTTTCTTTCTTTCTGCACCTCGCTTGCCTCTTTCTGCAACTCACTTCTCTGTTTCTGCACTTCTCTTGCTTGTTTCTGCACCTCTTGCTTTGCACCCCTCTTGCTCTTTCTGCACCCCTCTTCCCTCTTACTGTACCTCTCTTTCCTCTTTCTGCACCTCGGTTGCTTCTTTCTGCACTTCTCTTGCCTCTTTCTGTACCCCTCTTGCATCTTTCTGCACATCTGTTGCTTCTTTCTACACTTCTCTTGTTCTTTTCTGGACCTCTCTTGCTACTTTATGCATACCTGTTGCCTCTTTCTGCACCCCTCTTGCCTCCTTCTGCTCTTCTCTTGCTTCTGTTTGCAACTTTGTTGCTTCTTTCTGCACTTCTCTTGCTTCCTTCTGAACCTCTCTTGCTTCTTTCTGCACCCCCTTGCCACTTTCTGCACTACTTTCCCCACTTTCTGCACCTCTCTTGCCTCTTTCTGTATCTCTCTTGCCTCTTTCTGCACTTCTCTTGCCTCTTTCTGCACCTCTGTTTCTTCTTTCTGCACTTCTCTTGCCTCTTTCTGTAGCCTTCTTGCCTCTTTCTGCACCTCTGTTGCTTCTTTCTGCACTTCTTTTGTTTCTTTCTGCACCTCTCTTGTTTCTTTCTGCACACCTGTTTCCTCTTACCTCTTTCTGTACCTCTCTTGCCTCTTTCTGCAACTCACTTCTCTCTTTCTGCACTTCTCTTGCTTGTTTCTGCACCTCTCCTGCTTTGCACCCCTCTTGCTCTTTCTGTAACCCTCTTCCCTCTTTCTGTACCTCTCTTTCCTCTTTCTGCACCTCGGTTGCTTCTTTCTGCACTTCTCTTGCCTCTTTCTGTACCACTCTTGCATCTTT
This sequence comes from Calotriton arnoldi, assembly GCA_963921515.1. Lineage (NCBI taxonomy): Eukaryota > Metazoa > Chordata > Amphibia > Caudata > Salamandridae > Calotriton > Calotriton arnoldi. Next base: position 13,161 of record CAWUFW010024702.1, on the reverse strand, counting down.
CTGCACCTCTGTTGCTTCTTTCTACACTTCTCTTGTTCTTTTCTGTACCTCTCTTGCTACTTTATGCATACCTGTTGCCTCTTTCTGCACCCCTCTTGCCTCCTTCTGCTCTTCTCTTGCTTCTGTTTGCAACTTTGTTGCTTCTTTCTGCACTTCTCTTGCTTCCTTCTGAACCTCTCTTGCTTCTTTCTGCACCCCTTGCCACTTTCTGCACTCCTTTCCCCACTTTCTGCACCTCTCTTGCCTCTTTCTGTACCTCTCTTGCCTCTTTCTGCACCTCTGTTGCTTCTTTCTGCACTTCTTTTGTTTCTTTCTGCACCTCTCTTGTTTCTTTCTGCACACCTGTTTCCTCTTACCTCTTTCTGTACCTCTCTTGCCTCTTTCTGCAACTCACTTCTCTCTTTCTGCACTTCTCTTGCTTGTTTCTGTACCTCTCCTGCTTTGCACCCCTCTTGCTCTTTCTGTACCCCTCTTCCCTCTTTCTACACCTCTCTTTCCACTTTCTGGACCTCGGTTGCTTCTTTCTGCACTTCTATTGCCTCTTTCTGTACCCCTCTTGCATCTTTCTGCACCTCTGTTGCTTGTTTCTGCACTTCTCTTGTTCCTTTCTGTACCTCTCTTGCTTCTTTCTGCACAGCTGTTTCTTCTTTCTGAACCCCTCTTGCCTCTTTCTGTAACTCTCTTGTTCTTTCTGCACCTCTCTTGCCTCTTTCTGCACTTCTCTTTCCTCTTTATTCACTTCTCCTACCTTTTTCTGCACCTCTGCTGCTTCCTTCTGCACTTCTCTTGCTTCTTTTTGCTCTTCTCTTGCCTGTTTTTGCACCATTCTTCCCTCATTCTGCACCTCTGTTGCTTTTTTCGGCTCCTCTCTTTTTTCTTTATGGATCCTCTTCCTCTTTCTGCACCTCTCTTGCCTCTTTTGCCTCTTTCTGTACTTCTCTTGCCTCTTTCTGCACCTCTGTTTCTTCTTTCTGCACTTCTCTTGCTTCTTTCTGTACCCTTCTTGCCTCTTGCTGCACCTCTCTTGCTTCTTTATGCACTTCTTTTGTTTCTTTCTGCACCTCGCTTGCCTCTTTCTGCAACTCACTTCTCTGTTTCTGCACTTCTCTTGCTTGTTTCTGCACCTCTCTTGCTTTGCACCCCTCTTGCTCTTTCTGCACCCCTCTTCCCTCTTTCTGCACCTCTCTTTCCTCTTTCTGCACCTCGGTTGCTTCTTTCTGCACTTCTCTTGCCTCTTTCTGTACCCCTCTTGCATCTTTCTGCACCTCTGTTGCTTCTTTCTAAACTTCTCTTGTTCTTTTCTGTACCTCTCTTGCTACTTTCTGCACACCTGTTGCCTCTTTCTGCACCCCTCTTGCCTCGTTCTGCTCTTCTCTTGCTTCTGTTTGCAACTTTTTTGCTTCTTTCTGCACTTCTCTTGCTTCCTTTGTAACCTCTCTTGCTTCTTTCTGCACCCCTTGCCACTTTCTGCACTACTTTCCCCACTTTCTGCACCTCTCTTGCCTCTTTCTGTACCTCTCTTGCCTCTTTCTGCACTTCTCTTGCCTCTTTCTGCACCTCTGTTTCTTCTTTCTGCACTTCTCTTGCCTCTTTCTGTAGCCTTCTTGCTTCTTTCTGCACCTCTGTTGCTTCTTTCTGCACTTCTTTTGTTTCTTTCTGCACCTCTCTTGTTTCTTTCTGCACACCTGTTTCCTCTTACCTCTTTCTGTACCTCTCTTGCCTCTTTCTGCACCTCTCCTGCTTTGCACCCCTCTTGCTCTTTCTGTAACCCTCTTCCCTCTTTCTACACCTCTCTTTCCTCTTTCTGGACCTCGGTTGCTTCTTTCTGCACTTCTATTGCCTCTTTCTGTACCCCTCTTGCATCTTGCTGCACCTCTGTTGCTTGTTTCTGTACTTCTCTTGTTCCTTTCTGTACCTCTACTGCTTCTTTCTGCACAGCTGTTTCCTCTTTCTGAACCCCTCTTGCCTCTTTCTGTACCTCTCTTGTTCTTTCTGCACCTCTCTTGCCTCTTTCTGCACTTCTCTTTCCTCTTTACTCACTTCTCCTACCTTTTTCTGCACCTCTGCTGCTTTTTTCGGCTCCTCTCTTTTTTCTTTCTGGACCCTCTTCCCTCTTTCTGCACCTCTCTTGCCTCTCTTGCCTCTTTCTGCACTTCTCTTGCCTCTTTCTGCACCTCTGTTTCTTCTTTCTGCACCTCTCTTGCTTCTTTCTGTACCCTTCTTGCCTCTTTCTACACCTCTCTTGCTTCTTTATGCACTTCTTTTCTTTCTTTCTGCACCTCGCTTGCCTCTTTCTGCAACTCACTTCTCTGTTTCTGCACTTCTCTTGCTTGTTTCTGCACCTCTCTTGCTTTGCACCCCTCTTGCTCTTTCTGCACCCCTCTTCCCTCTTACTGAACCTCTCTTTCCTCTTTCTGCACCTCGGTTGCTTCTTTCTGCACTTCTCTTGCCTCTTTCTGTACCCCTCTTGCATCTTTCTGCACATCTGTTGCTTCTTTCTACACTTCTCTTGTTCTTTTCTGGACCTCTCTTGCTACTTTATGCATACCTGTTGCCTCTTTCTGCACCCCTCTTGCCTCCTTCTGCTCTTCTCTTGCTTCTGTTTGCAACTTTGTTGCTTCTTTCTGCACTTCTCTTGCTTCCTTCTGAACCTCTCTTGCTTCTTTCTGCACCCCTTGCCACTTTCTGCACTACTTTCCCCACTTTCTGCACCTCTCTTGCCTCTTTCTGTACCTCTCTTGCCTCTTTCTGCACTTCTCTTGCCTCTTTCTGCACCTCTGTTTCTTCTTTCTGCACTTCTCTTGCCTCTTTCTGTAGCCTTCTTGCCTCTTTCTGCACCTCTGTTGCTTCTTTCTGCACTTCTTTTGTTTCTTTCTGCACCTCTCTTGTTTCTTTCTGCACACCTGTTTCCTCTTACCTCTTTCTGTACCTCTCTTGCCTCTTTCTGCAACTCACTTCTCTCTTTCTGCACTTCTCTTGCTTGTTTCTGCACCTCTCCTGCTTTGCACCCTCTTGCTCTTTCTGTAACCCTCTTCCCTCTTTCTGTACCTCTCTTTCCTCTTTCTGCACCTCGGTTGCTTCTTTCTGCACTTCTCTTGCCTCTTTCTGTACCACTCTTGCATCTTTCTGCACCTCTGTTGCTTCTTTCTACACTTCTCTTGTTCTTTTCTGTACCTCTCTTGCTACTTTATGCATACCTGTTGCCTCTTTCTGCACCCCTCTTGCCTCCTTCTGCTCTTCTCTTGCTTCTGTTTGCAACTTTGTTGCTTCTTTCTGCACTTCTCTTGCTTCCTTCTGAACCTCTCTTGCTTCTTTCTGCACCCCTTGCCACTTTCTGCACTCCTTTCCCCACTTTCTGCACCTCTCTTGCCTCTTTCTGTACCTCTCTTGCCTCTTTCTGCACCTCTGTTGCTTCTTTCTGCACTTCTTTTGTTTCTTTCTGCACCTCTCTTGTTTCTTTCTGCACACCTGTTTCCTCTTACCTCTTTCTGTACCTCTCTTGCCTCTTTCTGCAACTCACTTCTCTCTTTCTGCACTTCTCTTGCTTGTTTCTGTACCTCTCCTGCTTTGCACCCCTCTTGCTCTTTCTGTACCCCTCTTCCCTCTTTCTACACCTCTCTTTCCACTTTCTGGACCTCGGTTGCTTCTTTCTGCACTTCTATTGCCTCTTTCTGTACCCCTCTTGCATCTTTCTGCACCTCTGTTGCTTGTTTCTGCACTTCTCTTGTTCCTTTCTGTACCTCTCTTGCTTCTTTCTGCACAGCTGTTTCTTCTTTCTGAACCCCTCTTGCCTCTTTCTGTAACTCTCTTATTCTTTCTGCACCTCTCTTGCCTCTTTCTGCACTTCTCTTTCCTCTTTATTCACTTCTCCTACCTTTTTCTGCACCTCTGCTGCTTCCTTCTGCACTTCTCTTGCTTCTTTTTGCTCTTCTCTTGCCTGTTTTTGCACCATTCTTCCCTCATTCTGCACCTCTGTTGCTTTTTTCGGCTCCTCTCTTTTTTCTTTATGGATCCTCTTCCCTCTTTCTGCACCTCTCTTGCCTCTTTTGCCTCTTTCTGTACTTCTCTTGCCTCTTTCTGCACCTCTGTTTCTTCTTTCTGCACTTCTCTTGCTTCTTTCTGTACCCTTCTTGCCTCTTGCTGCACCTCTCTTGCTTCTTTATGCACTTCTTTTGTTTCTTTCTGCACCTCGCTTGCCTCTTTCTGCAACTCACTTCTCTGTTTCTGCACTTCTCTTGCTTGTTTCTGCACCTCTCTTGCTTTGCACCCTCTTGCTCTTTCTGCACCCCTCTTCCCTCTTTCTGTACCTCTCTTTCCTCTTTCTGCACCTCGGTTGCTTCTTTCTGCACCTCTGTTTCTTCTTTCTGCACTTATCTTGCTTCTTTCTATACCCTTCTTGCCTCTTTCTGCACCTCTCTTGATTCTTTCTGCACTTCATTTGTTTCTTTCTGCACCTCGCTTGCCTCTTTCTGCAACTCACTTCTCTTGCTTGTTTCTGCACCTCTCTTGCTTTGCACCCCTCTTGCTCTTTCTGCACCCCTCTTCCCTCTTTCTTTACCTCTCTTTCCTCTTTCTGCACCTCGGTTGCTTCTTTCTGCACTTCTCTTGCCTCTTTCTGTACCCTCTTGCATCTTTCTGCACCTCTGTTGCTTCTTTCTAAACTTCTCTTGTTCTTTTCTGTACCTCTCTTGCTACTTTATGCACACCTGTTGCCTCTTTCTGCACCCCTCTTGCCTCGTTCTGCTCTTCTCTTGCTTCTGTTTGCAACTTTTTGCTTCTTTCTGCACTTCTCTTGCTTCCTTTGTAACCTCTCTTGCTTCTTTCTGCACCCCTTGCCACTTTCTGCACTACTTTCCCCACTTTCTGCACCTCTCTTGCCTCTTTCTGTACCTCTCTTGCCTCTTTCTGCACTTCTCTTGCCTCTTTCTGCACCTCTGTTTCTTCTTTCTGCACTTCTCTTGCCTCTTTCTGTAGCCTTCTTGCCTCTTTCTGCACCTCTGTTGCTTCTTTCTGCACTTCTTTTGTTTCTTTCTGCACCTCTCTTGTTTCTTTCTGCACACATGTTTCCTCTTACCTCTTTCTGTACCTCTCTTGCCTCTTTCTGCAACTCACTTCTCTCTTTCTGCACTTCTCTTGCTTGTTTCTGCACCTCTCCTGCTTTGTACCCCTCTTGCTCTTTCTGTAACCCTCTTCCCTCTTTCTACACCTCCCTTTCCTCTTTCTGGACCTCGGTTGCTTCTTTCTCCACTTCTATTGCCTCTTTCTGTACCCCTCTTGCATCTTTCTGCACCTCTGTTGCTTGTTTCTGTACTTCTCTTGTTCCTTTCTGTACCTCTACTGCTTCTTTCTGCACAGCTGTTTCCTCTTTCTGAACCCCTCTTGCCTCTTTCTGTACCTCTCTTGTTCTTTCTGCACCTCTCTTGCCTCTTTCTGCACTTCTCTTTCCTCTTTACTCACTTCTCCTACCTTTTTCTGCACCTCTGTTGCTTTTTTCGGCTCCTCTCTTTTTTCTTTCTGGACCCTCTTCCCTCTTTCTGCACCTCTCTTGCCTCTCTTGCCTCTTTCTGCACTTCTCTTGCCTCTTTCTGCACCTCTGTTTCTTCTTTCTGCACCTCTCTTGCTTCTTTCTGTACCCTTCTTGCCTCTTTCTGCACCTCTCTTGCTTCTTTATGCACTTCTTTTCTTTCTTTCTGCACCTCGCTTGCCTCTTTCTGCAACTCACTTCTCTGTTTCTGCACTTCTCTTGCTTGTTTCTGCACCTCTCTTGCTTTGCACCCCTCTTGCTCTTTCTGCACCCCTCTTCCCTCTTACTGTACCTCTCTTTCCTCTTTCTGCACCTCGGTTGCTTCTTTCTGCACTTCTCTTGCCTCTTTCTGTACCCCTCTTGCATCTTTCTGCACATCTGTTGCTTCTTTCTACACTTCTCTTGTTCTTTTCTGGACCTCTCTTGCTACTTTATGCATACCTGTTGCCTCTTTCTGCACCCCTCTTGCCTCCTTCTGCTCTTCTCTTGCTTCTGTTTGCAACTTGGTTGCTTCTTTCTGCATTTCTCTTGCTTCCTTCTGAACCTCTCTTGCTTCTTTCTGCACCCCCTTGCCACTTTCTGCACTCCTTTCCCCACTTTCTGCACCTCTCTTGCCTGTTTCTGTACCTCTCTTGCCTCTTTCTGCACTTCTCTTGCCTCTTTCTGCACCTCTGTTGCTTCTTTCTGTACTTCTTTTGTTTCTTTCTGCACCTCTCTTGTTTCTTTCTGCACACCTGTTTCCTCTTACATCTTTCTGCACCTCCCTTGCCTCTTTCTGCAACTCACTTCTCTCTTTCTGCACTTCTCTTGCTTGTTTCTGCACCTCTCTTGCTTTGCACCCCTCTTGCTCTTTCTGTACCCCTCTTCCCTCTTTCTACACCTCTCTTTCCTCTTTCTGGACCTCGGTTGCTTCTTTCTGCACTTCTATTGCCTCTTTCTGTACCCCTCTTGCATCTTTCTGCACCTCTGTTGCTTGTTTCTGTACTTCTCTTGTTCCTTTCTGTACCTCTCCTGCTTCTTTCTGCACAGCTGTTTCCTCTTTCTGAACCCCTCTTGCCTCTTTCTGTACCTCTCTTGTTCTTTCTGCACCTCTCTTGCCTCTTTCTGCACTTCTCTTTCCTCTTTACTCACTTCTCCTACCTTTTTCTGCACCTCTGCTGCTTCCTTCTGCACTTCTCTTCCTTCTTTTTGCTCTTGTCTTGCCCGTTTTTGCACCTTTCTTGCCTCTTTCTGCACCTCTGTTGCGTTATTCGGCCCCCCCCATTTTTTCTTTGTGGACCCTCTTCCCTCTTTCTGCATCTCTCTTGCCTCTCTTGCCTCTTTCTGCGCTTCTCTTGCCTCTTTCTGCACCTCTGTTTCTTCTTTCTGCACTTCTCTTGCTTCTTTCTGTACCCTTCTTGCCTCTTTCTGCACCTCTCTTGCTTCTTTATGCACTTCTTTTGTTTCTTTCTGCACCTCGCTTGCCTCTTTCTGCAACTCACTTCTCTGTTTCTGCACTTCTCTTGCTTGTTTCTGCACCTCTCTTGCTTTGCACCCCTCTTGCTCTTTCTGCACCCCTCTTCCCTCTTTCTGTACCTCTCTTTCCTCTTTCTGCACCTCGGTTGCTTCTTTCTGCACTTCTCTTCCCTCTTTCTGTACCCCTCTTGCATCTTTCTGCACCTCTTTTGCCTCTTTCTACACTTCTCTTGTTCTTTTCTGTACCTCTCTTGCTACTTTATGCATACCTGTTACCTCTTTCTGCACCCCTCTTGCCTCCTTCTGCTCTTCTCTTGCTTCTGTTTGCAACTTTGTTGCTTCTTTCTGCACTTCTCTTGCTTCCTTCTGAACCTCTCTTGCTTCTTTCTGCACCCCCTTGCCACTTTCTGCACTCCTTTCCCCACTTTCTGCACCCCTCTTGCTCTTTCTGTACCCCTCTTCCCTCTTTCTACACCTCTCTTTCCTCTTTCTGGACCTCGGTTGCTTCTTTCTGCACTTCTATTGCCTCTTTCTGTACCCCTCTTGCATCTTTCTGCACCTCTGCTGCGCTTGTTTCTGCACTTCTCTTGTTCCTTTCTGTACCTCTCTTGCTTCTTTCTGCACAGCTGTTTCCTTTTTCTGAACCCCTCTTGCCTCTTTCTGTACCTCTCTTGTTCTTTCTGCACCTCTCTTGCCTCTTTCTGCACCTCTCTTGCCTCTTTCTGCACTTCTCTTTCCTCTTTATTCACTTCTCCTACCTTTCTCTGCACCTCTGCTGCTTCCTTCTGCACTTCTCTTGCTTATTTTTGTTCTTCTCTTGCCTGTTTTTGCACCATTCTTGCCTCTTTCTGCACCTCTGTTGCTTTTTTTGGCTCCTCTCTTTTTTCTTTCTGGACCCTCTTCCCTCTTTCTGCACCTCTCTTGCCTCTTTCTGCACCTATCTTGCCTCTTTCTGTACCTCTCTTGCCTCTTTCTGATCTTCTCTTGCCTCTTTCTGAACTTCTCTTGCCTCTTTCTGTAGCTCTGTAGCTTCTTTTTGCACTTCTCTTACCTCTTTCTGCACCCCTCTTGCCTCTTTCTGTACTTCTTTTGCTTCTTTCTGCACTTCCCTTGAGTCTTTCTGCACCTCTCTTGCTTCTTTCTGCATAGCCTGTTACATCTTTCTGCACCCCTCTTCCCTCTTTCTGCACCTCTCTTGCCTCTTTCAGCACTTCTCTTGCCTCTTTCTGTAGTTCTCTTGCCTCTTTCTATACCTTGCTTGCCTGTTTCTGTACCTCCCTTGCCTCTATCTGCACTTCCGTTGCCTCTTTCTGCACCTCTGCTGCTTCTTTCTGTACCTCTCTTGCTTCTTTCTGCAATTCTCTTGCCTCTTTCTGCAACTCTGTTGCTTCTTTCTGCACTACTTTTGTTTCTTTCCGCACCTCTCTTGCCTCTTTCTGCAACTCACTTCTCTGTTTCTACACTTCTCTTCTTGTTTCTGCACCTCTCTTCCCTCTTTTTGCACCTCTCTTTCCTCTTTCTGCACCTCGGTTACTTCTTTCTGCACTTCTCTTGCCTCTTTCTGTACCTCTCTTGCTTCTTTCTGCACACCTCTATTGCCTATTTCTGCACCCCTCTTGCCTCGTTCTGCTCTTCTCTTGCCACGTTTTGCAACTTTGTTGCTTCTTTCAGCACTTCTCTTGCTTCCTTCTGTACCTCTCTTGCTTCTTTCTGCACCCCTTGCCTCTTTCTACACTCCTTTCCCCACTTTCTGCACCTCTCTTGCCTGTTTCTGTACCTCTCTTGCCTCTTTCTGCACTTCTCTTGCCTCTTTCTGCACCTCTGTTGCTTCTTTCTGCACTTCTCTTGCCTCTTTCTGCACCTCTGTTGCTTCTTTCTGTACTTCTTTTGTTTCTTTCTGCACCTCTCTTGTTTCTTTCTGCACACCTGTTTCCTCTTACCTCTTTCTGCACCTCTCTTGCCTCTTTCTGCAACTCACTTCTCTCTTTCTGCACTTCTCTTGCTTGTTTCTGCACCTTCCTTGCTTTGCACCCCTCTTGCTCTTTCTGCACCCCTCTTCCCTCTTTCTGCACCTCTCTTTCCTCTTTCTGCACCTCGGTTGCTTCTTTCTGCACATCTCTTGCCTCTTTCTGTACCCCTCTTGCATCTTTCTGCACCTCTGTTGCTTCTTGCTGCACTTCTCTTGTTCCTTTCTGTACCTCTCTTGCTTCTTTCTGCACACCTGTTGCCTCTTTCTGCGCCTGTCTTGCCTCTTTCTGCACCTCTCTTGCCTCTTTCTGTACTTCTCTTTCCTCTATATTCACTTCTCTTACCTTTTTCTGCACCTCTGCTGCTTCCTTCTGCACTTCTCTTGCTTCTTTTTGCTCTTCTCTTGCCTGTTCCTGCACCATTCTTGCCTCTTTTTGCACCTCTGTTGCTTTTTTCCGGCTCCTCTCTTGTTTCTTTCTGCACTCTCTTCCCTCTTTCTGCATCTCTCTTGCCTCTCTTGCCTCTTTCTGCACCTATCTTGCCTCTTCCTGTACCCCTCTTGCCTCTTTCTGTACTTCTTTTGCTTCTTTCTGCACTTCCCTTCCTTCTTTCTGCACCTCTCTTGCTTCTTTCTGCATACCTGTTTTATCTTTCTGCACCCCTCTTCCCTCTTTCTGCTCTTCTCTTGCCTCTTTTAGCACTTCTCTTGTCTCTTACTGCACTCCTTTTCTCTCTTTCTGCACCTCTCTTGCCTGGTTCTGTACCTCTCTTGCCTGTTTCTGCATTTCTTTCCTCTTTCTGCACCTCTGTTGCTTCTTTCTGCAGTTCTCTTGTCACTTTATGTACCCCTCTTGGTTCTTTCTGCATACCAGTTGCCTCTTTCTGCACCCCTCTTCCCTCTTTCTGCACCTCTCTTGCCTCTTTCGGTACCTCTCTTGCCCCTTTCTATACTTCTCTTGCCTATTTCTGAAGCTCTCTTGCCTCTTTCTGCACTTCTCTTGCCTGTTTCTACACTTCTCTTGTCTCGTTCTGTACCTCTCTTGCCTCTTTCTGCACCTCACATGCCTCTTTGTGCATCTCTCCTACTTCTTTCGGCACCCTCTTGTGAGAAGTTGGCCTGGTATATGCTGTCCAATAATTATAGTGGGCACCTTGCACCAGTCCAAACAACCCCTTGTTGGAGATAGGTTAAAGACAATCTTTATTGAAAGCTATCCTAGTGGTAGCTATGGAGAGCAGCCTTCAGGCTAAGTCTTGAAGGAATGTAAAGCAGTTTGTTTTACCAGTCTATAATCTCTTGAGTGACCAAATGAAAGAGGACCACACCAGGTATATATTCAAAATATATGTATTTATTGCTAAACACACCCCTCTAGTATCTTTATGAGGCTAGAGTTCGAAGTACATAAGTTATAAGTTAGTTATCAACAGTAATAGCACAAATACACGTTTGAGCCCTAGGGGCGTACCAAACCATATACCAATAAAGTGGTATAAGAACCACGACTGAGCTAGACACAAGGCCTAGAGCCTGTAGAAGTGCTTGGATCACAAGGAACCACCCAAGGTAGTGACACAGGGGACCCACAGGGGACGCGTGCAGTGTGAGAACACAGCCGCGAATCACCGTTGACTTCTATGGGGAAAGTCGCGGTTGGAATTTTAAAGAAAAGGGACACTTAGAGGAGGACTTGGAGCAAACCCCTTTAGAACTGGGTTGTTCTAGAGTCTATACCCAAGGGAGCACCGGAGTACTCAAGTTACCTCACCCAGGGAAGCCGGGTGCATAGGTGTCTTTTGGGGTCGGGTTTCATCGTCGTTTTCAATAGCGATCTGCTGCAAAGTGCTGCAGGCGGCCAAGTCGAAAGTGTTCGGGTGGATCCAAAGGTGGATCGAAGATCTGAAGAACCTGAAAGCAGAGGGGACAGAGTCTGGGTCACTAGCCAGGGACCAGGAAGGCGATGAGCGGATGCCCACCGATGTCGGGTGCTTCAGGTAGGTTGATGGTCATCTTGACTCTTCAGCCACGAGGTCCAGGAGGTGTCGACGATGACCAGGAGTTGGATTCGAGCTGTCCCACAAAGTCTGTCGATTGCAGGGGTGTCGGCGACCGGATTGGACAAAATAAGCCTTGGTAACGGCAAGTCTCGTGGAAATAGAAGAAGGACGGTGGTGCAGACCAGCAAGGTCTGAGGGACTCACCCAGCAAGGGTAAGTCAGGGCACGCCTGGAGCAACCAGGGAAGCTCAAGCAGAAGAATATTGGCCTTCGGGAGGGCCCACTAGCCAATGGACTAGCAACCGTGAAGGAGCCTTGAGTGGACGCACTTAGAGCTGGCTCACGGGACACTCGTGGTGTGGAGGCCAGTGATCTTTGGTGCAGTCGGTGCTGGAGGCGGGGGCTACTGGGAGCCCAAAGTACAACTTCGTGGAAGACCAGGAAGAGGATGCACTTGCAAATGTGCTTGGTGTCCAGTGGTTACGGTTCCACATTACCCACGACAGCTACGGGCCTCAGCTTTGCTGGGGACTCAGGGCAGCCTCGGGCAAGTCTGGAAATCTACCTCTGGTGATGCAAAGACTTCGGTGTCTGGCGGGAGCTTCAGTGATGCAGACCAGACAATTGCTTTGTTGGTGGCTGCCAAGCAGGGGAGTCACTCCTTGACCCCAAAGGAGATTCTTCAGTCCTCTAATCTTAAAGTAGAGCGTCGAAGGTCCAGGATTCTGTATCAGAGTTTCGTCCAGGTAAATCTAAAGTCCTAAGGACTGGGGTCCCATACTTATACTAAGTTAGGGGTTGGACATACTCTGGGGACCCACCTATGGGAGGGTCAGGGAAGAGGGGTGGTTACACCTATTCCCTTTGTCCAGTTTCGCACCAGAGCAGGGGCTGGAAGCCCCTGAACCAGTTTGAACTGGGGTATGCACAGGGACACCAAATGTGCCCCCAGTGCAGGACTTCAAAGCACCAGAGAGTGCTCCCGCCCAGCCCCAATACACATTATCCTGTCTGGGGAGGTGGTTACACCTCCCTGGGACAGGAAACCTATTGTCCAGGCCTCCCCTGCCGGAGTTTCAGTCAGCAGCAGGAGGCCAGACCAGTGTCTGTGGCAGCGGCATCCATTTTGTGATGCCAGGGCTTGGAAAGAAGTTACCGGGCAGGCCGGTGTGTACATGTCTCTCCCTCTAGAAGGGTGGAATGCTACCCCGCCACCAGAACTGGCGGGGGTAGTATTCCAAGATGTTTGACACCAAACACGACATGTTTCCGTGCAGCCATCCCAAAGTTAGCATTTAACGCGAGGTTATAATGCGCTTAAGAGTATATGGTCAGGCTGCACTACAAACAGCATCAGAGAAGGGTCTCCGAACGCTGCAGAGGGGCTCTGCTCATGCAGGGGCACCCTCTCACATAGGAACTAAGCACTCTGCCTTCAGGATTGACAAGGCCTGCCATAGGAGTGACTTATAGGTTTATATGTGTGTATGTATGTAGTGATATAGGTAACCTATATCACAGTAAGGGGTGCATGCACCACCTTACTCAGGCTGCAGTAGCAGACCTGTGGTGTCATTTTGGATGGCCTTCCAGGGGTGGCACAATACATGCTGCTGCCCCTGGTAGGCCTCTGAGGTACCTATGCCCTGGGTACATAGTATACCATATACTAGGGACTTATAAGGGCACTCCAGATTCCAATCACAGATGTGCTTAAGGCACATGGAAACCATTTTAGAGAGGAAGCAGCTAGGCTGGGGTTCTGATTAGCAGGGCCCCAGCCAGACTAAAGTCAAAAAACAGTGAAGCATCAGCAAAAAGTGGGGGTACCCATGTGAAGCAGATCCTACTCTCCTACACCTCTTCCCTCCTTCTGTACCCCTCTTGGCTCTTTCTGCACCCCTTTTCTGCACCTCACTTGCCTCTAACTGCACATATCTTGCTTGTTTTTGCACATCTCTTGCTTCTTTCTGGGCAACTCTTACATGTTTCTGCACCCTCTTGCCTCTTTCTATACCCCTCTCCCTCTTTCTGCACCTCACTTGCCTCTTTCCGCACCTCTCTTGCCTCTTTCTGCACCCCTCTTGCATCTTTCTGCACCTCTGTTGCCTCTTTGTGCACCTCTCTTACCTCTTTCTGTACTTCTCTTGCTTCTTTCTGCACCCAACTTACCTCTTCCTGCACCTCTCTAGTCTCTTTGTGCACATCTCTTGCCT
>CAWUFW010024701.1:0-56174 GCA_963921515.1 Calotriton arnoldi | reverse complement strand
CAAGAGAATCTGGATTTCATTAAAGACAGTAAGGCTAACATTATGCATATTTCTTTTAATGTAACTCCAAGCAGAGACTTGAAAGCATTACATCACAAAGTGAAAAGGTTCCAGAACAGAACATTAAGATCATTCAATAGCCATGAGCACAGAACAGTCTGCCTCTTTTAAATGTGGTGAAATAGGAAATAGTTCAAAAAAAATTCTTCTTCTCTCTTTTTTATTTTTTATTTTTTTGCTCTTCTTCTTTAAAACTAGTAGGAATGAAAAACAAGGAAGGTTGAGGAAGTCCAAACTTCAGATGGTGAATCAATTATGAAGAGTTACCTGAAATGAAGAGAGGTATAAGTACTCCATTGGAATGAGAGGTAGAAAAGGCGACAAAGACAAGCAATAAAACTCTACATCAAAATGTTATTTGAATAAACCATTTAAAGACACTTAGATATGAAATATATACCATCTAATAAACAGAATGAAACTTAACCATCTATGGGAGGAGATGGGTGGGATAATGTTAGCCTCCGTGTCTTTGATGAAATCCAGATTCTCTTGTCATGGTAAAAGGAGAATTGTAATTTCATTACAAGACCGGAGGCTACCATTATGCATGTTGCTAGCTTTGTAAGACTACAGCAGACATATGTTCAATTGGTTTGCAGTAATGTTGTGCAAAAGTGTTGGCATTAGACCAGTCGGCCGCCTTGAGAATGTCATCTAACTTACCTCCAGACCAGAAGGATTTACTGGCCATAGCACCTCTGAGTGAATGTGCTTGGAATTTCTTTAAGTCAATGCCCGCTAAATTCATTGCGGATTTAACCCATCTGGCAATAGAAGCAGAAGTTATACCCTTGAAAGATTTGACGAAGGATATAAGTAATTTATTCACACCATGAGCACGAAGACCATTCATTCTGCAATCGTACTCTTTCATGCAATCTACAATACAAAGTTTTTTGCATACGCCAAAACGTGGATACAAAATTGAGTCTGACATAGTTTTAGTTCTTCTAATTATCTCAAATGTAACTCCAAACATATTGTAAGATCTATTTGTGACTTCAAGAGCCTTGACATCAGAAATCCTTCGGCAAGAGATTAAGCACAACAAGGTTGCGAGTTTAATGGATAGACTTTTCCTATCTATATGTGTGTTATCCGGCCAATTTGTGAATAGGTCTAAAATTAGTTTTACATCCCACAGTGACTCGTATTTGGGTTTAGGGGGTCTTCTTAGTCTGATACTTTTTATGACTCTACAAACTATGACGTTCTTACCTACCGTTTTTCCATTGACTAGAGCATGACCTGCAGAGATAGCTGATCTATAACAATTAATCGTTCTATAACTGAAACCCCTTTCAAACTGTTCTACAAGGAAGTTAACTATATGTAGGATAGGAGCTTCCACGGAGTCCAGGTTCCTCTCCAGGCACCAACGTACCCATTTTCTCCAAATGTTGTTATATCTATAGTGCGTGCCGGGGCCCATGACTCTCCGAGGAGAGTTGCAGCTGTTGACGAAAGTCCAGACACTTCATTGGATTTCCTGACACTTTCCAGGCAAGAAGGTTCAAATTCCCGGTTTGTACTAGGGGGTGATCTCTTCCATCTACGTCTGTTAGGAGCTCCGCCTAGGCTGGAATTAAAAGGGGATGTTGCAAGCCAATTCCAGCCTCATGGGGAACCATGCCTGAGATGGCCAAAAGGTGGTTATTAGTACTAGAGAGCATTGGTTTTGTCTCACCTTCTGTAGAACTCTCTGAATCATGGCAAAAGGTGGAAATGCATATGCTTTGAACTCTTTCCAGCATTGGAGAAAGGCGTTTACTGCAAGAGCACCCGGGCCTGGCATCCAGCTGAAATATTTCTCTAACTGGAAGGTTAGTCTGCTCGCGAACAGGTCTATTTCTAAGGGGCCCCATATTTTGTTGAGAGCCCTGAAGGTGATTACATTGAGTTTCCAATTGCTGTGATCTAAAAGGAATCTCGAGTTCCAATCTGCAGATACGTTTATCTTCCCTGGGAGGTATTCTGCTCTTAGAGCAATCTTGTGCTCCAGGCAAAACATCCAAAGTTTCTTGGCAAAGTTCGAGAGGTCTGCTGATTTTGTCCCCCTAGATGATTTATATAGGCCACCGCTGACATATTGTCCATCTTCAGAATGACTGATCTCCCTTGGAGGGAATGTTTGAAGCTCATCAGTGCGTATAAAGCAGCAGTCAGTTCTAGGTAGTTTATGGATGAGAACACTCTGCTTGTGACCAGACGCCACCCGTGTTCTGAACGAGAAGACAAGCTCCCCAACCATGAAGGCTCGCATCTGATTCCAGGATGAATTCTGGTGTTGACCCAAATATGACTTTGCCATTCCAGGCATCTAAATTCTCTAGTCACCAAGTCAGTTCTAATTTGTCATCCTGATCTAGGGTTATTCGATCTCCATACCAAAGGCCAGACCTTAGAGCTCTCGCTTTTACCCTTTGAAGAGCTCAGTAATTCAGAGGACCCGGGAAGATGGCTTGAATAGATGAATAAAGGAGGCCCAGGAGCCTGGCTAATTCCCTTTGAGTTAGGCTTTCTTGTTTCAAAACAAACCTTATTTCTTTTCGGATTTTGGCTATTTTCTTTGAGGGTAGTAAAAGGAGGCATTTTGTTGTGTCTACAGTGAACCCTAAGAACTCCAGGGTTCTGGAGGGAAGTCAGTATCGATTTTACTCTGTTTATAATGAATCCTAAGCTTTCTATGAGATCCATAACTGTCTTCAGGTCTTGAATTATGTGTGTGTGGTGTTGGGACATGATGAGGATGTCGTCCCGGTATATAATTAGTCGAATACCTCTTTCTGTTAGGAGTGAGGCGATTGTCCTCATGACCTTGGTGAAACACCAGGAGGCAGAAGATAGCCCGAAAGGGAAGGCTTGAAATTGGAACAGATGGTTGTTCCAGATAAACTGAAGAAAGGGTTGATGTACTTTGGCCATCAGAATGGTAAAGTATGCATCCTTTAAATCTAGTTTGACTAACCAGTCCCCTTCCAATAACAGGTCTCTCAGGAGGTGGATGCCCTCCAATTGAAGTGCCTGTAAACCAGAAATGTGTTTAGTTCCCTGAGGTTTATAACGGGTCTCTACCCCTTGCCTTTTTTCTGGACGAGGAAGAGTGTACTTATAAATCACCTTAACTCCCAAGGTACTTCTATTATTGCCCCTTTCTAAAACATTGAGGTTATTTCCTCCTCTACTTTTTTGTTGTTGTTCCTTAGTCAGAGGGATGTCTCTCGGGTGAGATGTTTGTGTAGGTATTTCTAAAAATCTTGAAACCTTTGACAGTGTTGAATACCCATGGGTCTTGAGTGATAAGTTTCCAATTCTGATAGAAGAATTTGAGTCGGCCTCCCACCTTTGGAGGGGAAGATGAAGGAAGAGGGGGTAAGGTACTCACTCTGAAAGTTGTTGTTGGGAACTCCACGTGATCTGAACCTTCTATTGCATGTACCTCTCCCTCTCTGAGGGTAGAATTGGGGAGGGTTGGATGATTGGAAGCCTCTTCCGAAACCTCTGAACCTCGAGTAGGGCCTTGGGTTGAAGCGGCCGGAAGAGAGGCCCCTTCTTCAGGCCTGTCCAAAAAGGTTTGGGTTGAACAGACGTCTCATATTGTGTTGTGCTTTGTCCAGTGCCATGAAGGTTGAGACATATTTGCCAAGGGATTTGATCATGTCTTCACCGAAGAGTAACCCTTTAGGGTTTTTGGAAGGTTCCTTGTCTGCCATATCGCTCAGTTTGGGGTTTATTTTTGTAAGGACTACCCTTCTTCTTTCAGCGTTGAGGCTGACGTTAGCATTTCCCAGGAGGATCATTGCTCTCTGGCTCCATCCCCTAATTAGCTCTGTATCTAGGGACGTGCCATTAATAAGGCTTTCTGCAGCCATATCAATAATCCTGGCCAGAGGACTCAAGACGTCGAGTAGACGGTCTTGACAGGCTTTAAGGGACCTCTCCATCCCTTTTCTGGGGTCTCTTCCGAGTTTGAAAAGGAATTTAAATAGTTCCGGATCGAGGTTGGGGGTCTGACAGATTTTGTCATGAATAGAGGGTCTTGAGCATTCAGCTCTGAGAATGTTACGGGTATCTTTTTCAAGTAGGTTCCTAAGCCATTTCTTAATAAATTGGGCTACATGATCTTGTGGCCACCATTCCGAGCTTCTCGGATGTTTAATGTTGTAGGGTGAGAAAATTTCTTCACCCAAACGGTTGATTATATTGTCCTTGGAGGAGGACGGAGGTTCGTCTTCATCTAGATCGAGGACATATTCATCAAAGATGTTAGTAGTTTCGTCATCCTCTATTTCATTATCTGTAAAGTTGTAGTGAGCACTTTGATAGTTTGTGCTGCTAAGGACACCCATATGTTTTGTGCCGCTGTGGACACCAGGATAGTTTGTGCCGCTGAGGACACCTGAGGAGTTTGAGGTGCGAGAAACTCCATTAATAGTTGAGGTGCTGAGACCTCCTGTATTGTTTGAGGTGCTAGGACCTCCCATCGTGCTCAGGGGGTTTGGGTATTCAATATTTTTATTCTTCTTTAGTCTTTTCCCCCTATTTTCAGTGAGATCGTCAATAACTTATAGGTTTGGGCTTTCTGTAATGTCATCTTCCTCTGTAGGGAGGGATCTTTTGGATGACATAACTTGGTTTAAAGTTTCTAATATACAGGATCTCATCTCTCTGTGAATAATTTTTTTGAAAGCCTCCTTATTCATATTAGGGATGGGGGCTACCGCATCATCAGAATCAATAGCAGACATTTTTACTGCTATTTAATTAATAAAATGGCTTAGGGGCACATTACGATACCCGGCGTAAAAAATCCGCCAGGCATGGAAGCGGCAAAAATCCGCCCGCACACACCGCCTGAACACCGACCACGCCATTATGAGTACACAAACTGAAAACCGCCATCGGCGGAAAAATCATACAAAATACCGCCCGCCATCGTCCGAGTCGGAGTCAAACCGCCCGCCACGGACGGAAACACGCACGACAACACAAAACCGCCCGCCCACACGGCCGACACACCGCACGTGAAATTACGATCGCACCGCCATGAGCGCGGAAAAACAACAAATATACCGCCCGCCAGCGCAAACAACGCCGATGAGAATCGACACGGCAGAAGCCATGGCGCCCACGTACCTGCACAGAAACCATCCGCACACAAAACCAATAGCACACAACATGGCCAACAAGTCCACACAGCAAGGCACGCACAAATACACAAGCACAGTACACATCCCGAAAACACCCCCCGGACAAACAAAAAATACAAAGGCCAGAACCCCAGACACAACACACCTGAAAACAACAGACCATGAGGACACACCCACATAGGTGAGTACAAAAGCAGCACTCCCACAGACCACAACCCCTTGCTACATTGCAAACCAGAGAGGAGAGGAGAGGACACAGTGACACAGCAAGGACAGCAGCACACCACAGAAACGCACACATCACAACCACCACCACCACCACCACCACCACCAAACACCACCACCACCACCACCACCACCACCACCACCACCACCACCAAACACCATGGCACCACAAAGGATGCCCAAGTTCACGCCCATGGAGCTGACGGTCATGGTCGACGAGATCATCAAGGTGTACCCACAAATCTATGGGAACATGGTCCAGCACACACCACTAGCCACCAGAAACAGAATGTGGACCCGGATCGTAGACCAGGTCAATGCAGTCGGGACCCTGCCCAGGAACAGAACCGAGATAAACAAACGTTGGAATGACGTAAAGAGCCTGGTCAAGAAGAAGGAGGGCAAAAACAGAGAGCTGGCTGCCGTCACTGGCGGAGGGAATCCCGCGCTCTTTAAGACCTTCAAAGCGTGGGAGGAGAAGGTGCGAGTCGTAATCCATCCGGAGATCCTCGCCGGATTAGCAGGGGGAGTGGAGGCTGGTAAGTACAAACTAATGTATACCAGCACACCGCTATGTACACACATGCGCAACCACCATGCCACAGCTCCCAGGGACAAACACCCCCATGTCCAGCACACAATACACAACACATCACACGCACATGCAACAGACACTACCACACACAGGCCAAACCGAACAACTGTAAGATGCGTGGGGACATGTGTACACTAAGCCAGCCACGTAACCACCAACAGGTCCCCAAATATGCCAGAAGCGCCACAACGAGCACCCACCACACCCATGTGTCCGCCACAGCTGCACTAACCGACAAGTAACAGGTAAGTGGCAGGAACACGAAGTGCAGTGGGTCGGAGGGGGACAGCTGAAGTACAACACCCACCAGGCCCCCACTCCCACAGACCAGCAAGGTGGAGCACTCCCCACACCCATGTGTCCGCCACAGCTGCACTAACCGACAAGTAACAGGTAAGTGGCAGGAACACGAAGTGCAGTGGGTCGGAGGGGGACAGCTGAAGTACAACACCCACCAGGCCCCCACTCCCACAGACCAGCAAGGTGGAGCACTCCCCACACCCATGTGTCCGCCACAGCTGCACTAACCGACAAGTAACAGGTAAGTGGCAGGAACACGAAGTGCAGTGGGTCGGAGGGGGACAGCTGAAGTACAACACCCACCAGGCCCCCACTCCCACAGCACAGCAAGGAGGAGCATCCCCCACACCCCACACCCACGTGTCAGCCACCGCAGTGCACAACGACAGCCGAAAGGCAGACATCACGGTCCACAGCAATCGGTGTCAGTGGGTGTACAGCCACCCCCACGACCCACTACACCCCCCCACCCCCACAGACCTGCAACATGGAGCACCCCCGCTAAGAGCCATGTGGCATCCAGTACAGTGCACGCACGAACAACTTGCAGGTGGGAAACTGGACAGGGCTGGATTACTGGAGGCATGAGGACCATAACACCACCAACACATGGGACATGTCACGTAGCACACGAACACGCAGCACCGCCCACCGTCACGAACAAGTGAACAATGTGCACACGGACATGAACAGCAGACTCACACCCCACATGACCCATCACAGACATAGCAACACCCAAGGAGCCACGTCTGCATGCACAAGCCACACTGATTATAGTCCCACACGGCAGCCACTGTGCAACTCTTCACACACAACCGAAACACCATTGAAGTCCTGTCCATGTAGCCCCTACTGCCTGTCAACCACACACCCCACAACTACGCCTATGTAAGACAAACAACACTAGACGCAACAGAGCGGAACAACAGAAATGCACACGAACACCACTGAACCCATCAAACACACAGACACACCATGCACATACAACATACCATCCATCCCATCCGTCAGCCCCAGTCTCATGAAAGGCATGTCATCCGCACAGCTGCCACACATACAGCAGTCACGCTAAGACACATGCCCATGCCCAACCATGTGCCAGAAGTCAATTAAGCGCACGACACACTGTGAGCAACAACACACAACATGGGCCACACCCCCCCCGAGCACTGCAGTGATGCACATGGCACAGGGCAGCACGCACACCAAGGAGATGGGACAACTGCAATACGTTGGCTGGCACACAACTATCACT
This sequence comes from Calotriton arnoldi, assembly GCA_963921515.1. Taxonomy (NCBI): domain Eukaryota; kingdom Metazoa; phylum Chordata; class Amphibia; order Caudata; family Salamandridae; genus Calotriton; species Calotriton arnoldi. The sequence continues at coordinate 48,586 of CAWUFW010024701.1, read as the reverse complement.
CACTCATAACGATGCGTCCAATGCCATGTCCAGTAACCACAACAGACAGCAAATATGCAGGGCATGTCAGGCATGCACACACCTCAGACCATGCACTGTCATGCTGCCACAACACATGTCACGTTCGGCACCCATGGCTCACAGCATGTACCCCAAAAGCATATACCCTCCCAAATGCGAATCTGGGGCATGGCCCCCATGTTGCCATATGCGTTCCTAAGCGTTCCATTTGAACTCCAAAAGCAAAGTACAAACCAGACCCAGGATGGGCCAGGAGCCCGCATACACCAGAGTCACAATGAGTAGGGGCAAAGCAACACACCCATCGGCATGGCCAATCCGTCCCATGCCACATGTGCACAGCACACAGTCCCATTGCCTAGCACACACACCTACAGATGCCACAGCCACACACTCGCCTCCGGGAAACCCATGTACGAGATTGCACGAACTGCCAATGTCAGACGACTAATACATACTTCGCCAGGTGCAACACAATAACAAATCTCATTCTCTCCACAGGTGACGAACTGCTGGACGCTGGGGATGGAGACAGCAGCCAGCACAGCCAGCCTACAAGCCCCCAACGAGGACACATGGATCTGGAGGATCTGTCCTCCTCTTCGGACACGGACCACCAAGCTGGCCCATCTGGCGTGGCAGGGCCCAGCCGCTCCCCAGGACCCCTCCTACCCACCAACCCATCATCCAGGGATGCTGAACAGTCCCAGTCCCCTGCTGCCACTGTCGTTGCGGCCACACCCACGGTCATTGCGGCCACTACCACTGCCGCAACCGCCACCATCGCCGCACCGACCACCACCGCCTCCACCACCACCACGTCTTCGCTGGCACCAGCCCCAGCGCAGGTGGTGGCCCGGCCGACTGGATCCACCCTGGGAGCCACAGCGAGGACCGTGGTGAGCAGTGTGGCTAGTGGGCAGGCCGGTGGCAGCAGGACTGGTAGGAGGAGCAGGGTCAGGGAAACGCCAGCCTCCCCTGGGAGCCATGCTCTGCCTCAAATGGCCAGAGTCCTTGGGGCCTATGAAGAGGCCCAAGGACAATGGGCCAGGTCTGCTACTGACACGCGGGAGGTGCTGGGGGTGCTGAGGTCCATGGACGCCCATATGGGCCAATTCGTGTCCCGTATGGACCAACTCGTGGACCTCATGGGCCAGCTGGTGGTGGCGGTGGGGTCACAGGCAAGGCCAGCAACACCACCTCCGCCACCACCTGCTGGGGCGCAGGCTCGGGCAGCAGTGTCCACTTCCCCTGCATCCACAGCCAGTGAGCACACCTCACCCACCACCAGCAGGTCGCCACCACACACCCCCCCTCCCAAACGTGGAAGGGGCCGTCCGAAGAGGAAACAGATCTCCCGGGAGGACTTCGCACGCTCCAGTCGCAAGTGAGGCAGCCAGCCAGCCTTCCGCCAGCCTTCCTTGACCAGCCACTGCATTGACTTGCTCTACGATCCCACTCCACACAGCCATCTGGATGGCATGTGTGTGTTGGACTATGGACATAGAACCAGTGGGTACACCCTGATCATCACGCAGCCATGACCGACAGCTCATTGTCACTGCACGCACCACTTTTGTCATCACCTTACACACAATCACATGTCACAGTTTGTAATAAATGCACCTTTTTCACTAACTGCTGTTTGTGCCCTGTGTCTTTATTGTACGGAATACAACGGCCACCTTGGGCGGAAAGGCACCTGATGCGTGGCATGGAAATGGAATCCGGAGGGCCTGTAGGGACCTAGGGGTGGGAGACAGAACAGGAGCACATTCAATGAGTGTGTCACACACCCATCACACAGTACATGTCAACAACTACAAGCAATGTACACACATCGCACAGAGCAATAGGGCACAATGCCACAGTCACCAACAGTGGCATACTACCCTGGCCATGGAGCGTTGACACACTGCACGCAGTGAACATACGGCCACCCTGACACAGCACACACACACCTGCATAGATACAGACACATCATCCGTCGTACATGGACACTCACCGTCAAGTGAAGTAGCGGGCGATGAGCTGCTGGCGCACATTCCCAGCTTCCTCCTCTCCGCTGTCCACCTCACTCGAGCTGTCCTGGTCTGCGGGCTGGGGCCCTGGTTGATCTCCGTCATCCACAATGAGGGGGATCTGCTTCCGAATGGCCAGATTGTGCAGCATGCAGCACGCCACCACTATCTGGCACACCTTCTGTGGGGAGTACGCCAGTGCACTCTCGGTGCGGTCCAGGCACCTGAACCTGGACTTGAGGAGGCCAAAGGTACGCTCGACCACACGTCTGGTCCTCCCATGTGCCTCATTGTATCGATCGTCTGCTGGGGTGCGAGGATTCCTCAATGGACTGAGCAGCCATGCCCCATTCGGATACGCAGAGTCACCTGGGTGTGAGGGACACAGAGAACCGTTGCTATTCCAACTGGACAGGGGACAGCATCGCACAACCAGCACGCTACACCACTCCACATACTCACCGACAATACAGCCACGATCCTGTTGCAGATTGGCCATCAGTCGTGGCAAGATGCTGTTGCGCATTATGTGTGCGTCATGGGCCGAGCCTGGAAACTTTGCACACACGTGGGTGATCACCATGTCCGCAAGGCACACCACTTGCACATTCAGGGAGTGCGTGTGCTTCCTGTTGCGGTACAGGTGCTCAGTGGCCTGTGGTGGAACAAGGCCAACATGAGTGCAGTCAATGGCTCCCACGACGTGTGGGATTCTGCCAAGGGCATAGAATGCACCCTTCACTGCCGCCAATTCACGAGCCCTGGGGAAGCGGATGTACCTGTTCCGGTACAGCATCATGGCTGCCAGTACATCCCTCAGCACCTTGCTGAACATGGGCTGGGACATCCCTCCTCCAATGCCCACTGTGTGCTGGAATGACCCAGTGGCGAAGAAATGCATGGCGGCCATCACCTTAGCCGTGGGGGTGACAGCAGTCGGATACACCCTGCGGGGACGGAGATGGGGCTCTAACATGGCACACAGTCGATGCAGAGTTGGCCTGTCCAGCCGAAACTTCCTGATTACCTCTGTCTCGTCCATGTCCGCCAGCAATTGGTATGGGCGGTCAATGTTCGGTCTCCGCCTGGGTTAAATGGCAGAGGACACATGTCAAAGCAACACGGCACATAGCAATTTCGCATACACATCACTGACATGACTGAGCAAGCACATGGGCCACAGCCCAGCTGTCAAGCTGGGACGGCACGGCCACAATACACTTACACAGGTCTCCCAACAATGGCAATGGCAAGTGAGACATACCACTGCCATGTGCATGCACATGGGGATCTAGGCCCCAATGACTTGCGGGGCGTGCTGATGGGGACTGACTGCATATTCGTCAAGCGGCAACGCCACGGCAACATGAGTGTCTGCTGAGCATGGAACTGCTTCCGAGGCTGGATGAGTATGGCACACGACGACGACGATGTGGGCACGGGCTGAGCGGCCAATACAAGTGGGACCTGTGGCACGAGGGGATATGAGACAGTAGTAGGTGTCAGCACTGCACCCTATGTACAGCACTGTACGGATCACAGCTCCCGAAACATTGACTGGTGTCCACATTGACAGCCCCATGCCAAGACGGCTGTGTGCTTGCAGTCACACGTCACAGGTGAGAGGTTACATTGCACGTGCCAGGTGGCAGTCGTACATAGTGGGAGCTGGCATGTGTGTGCATGTGTCTCCTGTTCAGGATCCACCAGATGGGCGCTGACTCTGTACTGACCATTGGACACAGCATGTTCCGTGGAAGGCTTGTGTGTGTGGGATGGTGGCACTGGATGTGCCTCCGTTGGGTGGGGGGCCATGCACAGGGCGGGTACGTCGATGATTGCGCATTGTTGGTCACGGTGGGTGCACCAGCTAAGATGTGTTGCCCTGTGTTCAATTCCTATGTCCGCATGATGATGGACTGTGGATGTGGGCAGACTACACATTGGTCGATGTGCTGTCCATATGCATGTGCCTTCACACCAGGCACAGCTGCCCCTGCACATGTGACCCCTGCTGGACTCGCTGCTGGGTCTGTGGAGCTGATGCACCTTCTGCGCGTGGGGCGGACAGCTCTCCTCACTTCCCTCATTGCGCATGTCATGTCTTTGCCGCAGGTGACATGGATCATGGAGGGCCCACATGTACGCGTGGGTAGGCTACACATGATTGTTCACTGGTCGCCACCCCCAGTCAGTGTTTCGAATGGGAAGGTTGTCGTGCTGGTGGTATGTTCGATGTGGCGGATGGGCGGGCCTAGGTGCGGGCTTACATTCCGGACATGGGGGGTAGTTGGATTGGCGACTAGTTGCAGTACACACGGGACACGTCTCTTCCTTTCCACATCTGGGTCATCCCTTGTACTAACTGACAGTGATACAGTCATCTTCGCCCCAGCCCTCATGTCCTCCCCTCGCCCCCCAATATGCATGCTCACCTGCGAGGCTAGCGCTTGCACAGGCAGCCCCAAGCTCGCACCAGAGAGGGCAAGGAGTGCATGTGTGGGTCCAGTTGCACGAGTGGGCTGTCTCAGGGTATGATGTGTGGCGGGACGCCGTCCACCTGCGTGGTGCCCCAAATGGAGACCCGGCCTGCATGGACTATGCATCACAGTCTTCGCCTTCCGGATCCGCCACCTGCGACACCCAGTGGCTGTGGCTGCCCTTGCGGCCATGCCGCGTCCGTCTGTGGCTGATGGCCCACACATTCACTCTTTGGCCTCTCTGGGGAGGGCTCAGGGGTGGTGGCGCACGCGCTTGCACTTAGTCGCAATGGCATGTGGCGTGGTTGGTATGATGGGCAATGGATGGGATGGTGCGAGCCACCTCCCGTGACGTCAGTGCTGCTCGTGCTGTGGTGCGTCCCCCTACACTTCCATTTGACTTTTTGCCATGCTGGACGTTGAGGTTCTATTGCCTGCGTGATATGACCAGGAGGAGCGCGAGGAGACCTCTCACACACCATGCTCCACTGCCATCCCGTGCCCCGTATCGCCTGTGTGGATTGACTATGTTGGGGTTACACCTGGTCGACTGGGGCTGTGTGTGCCTTGTCAAGGGGCATGGCGGGCGCACAACAGGATCCAGCTTGTCCACAGAGTGTGGGCTGAGGTGCGCCTGGTACCGCTTTGTACGTGTGCCCGGCTGCTGTGCACACACGTGTTCACTCCCCCGACAGGTGTCCTCTCACAATGCCCAGGGAAGCGGTGGTGTACTGTTCATGACCCCTCCCAACACGGCGTGCTCCAACTTGGCATGTGCGCATCTACCCGTCGCACCCACCCACCTGAGCACTGCGTCCATACGACTTCACACGACACATGTGTGTCTTCCACAGTAGTGCTACTCATTTGCGTTGACATCCAATACCAGTGGACTACATGGTCATGTCACGACTGCCGTGTACTTCACATACTCTCATCCTCTCTCATTCGTACTTGTGAAATGAGTCAGCGGAGACAGTTCTGGTTTCAAACATTATATTGAGTCTTCTGTCCTCTGTGATGCAGTATAGTGGACACTACTGGCAGCGGGATACATGTTGAGGATATACTGAGCATGATTACAAATGGGATAGGGTGTGGGGTTACATCTGCTTGGCCAAGGCTGTGCTAATGTACATTTACGTATGGCTGCGGAGCTGCGGACTTTGACACAGACGGTATACATGTAGCCTACCAGACCGCTCGGCATCATGGGCACAGTCCATCTCAGTTCCATGTGACAGGTTTGCTGCGGTTGTTCCTCATGCACGCGTGCATGTGAGATGACATCAGGGCATGTGCTTGCGTGCATGCAGCGGCGTGCCACTTGTTGTTGCACTGTGGTGGTTACTGGACATGTCACAGTCACTGGGGTCGTGTTGTTGTTGTATGCACTTGTCGTCCATGCAAAGGTCCTGGTATGGGTTTCCCGGGGCGGGGGTGGGAGGGGTGCAGCACCCACAGACTCCAGGCGACCTATTCATGTCCACTGAGCGGTGTGTGTGTCCATGGGCGCTGGATCCATGTCGTGTCCTGGTTGTTCGTGCAGTTCCGTCCATGTGGGTGCGATGCACAGAGCCCATGCCACTGCCTCCCACGATGCATGCGGTGTTCCTGGATGTGATGGGGAACAGTGTGCATGTCCCGGTCATATCCGATGTCATGGCGATGTCGTTGATGGTGTGGTTACAGTTGCCGGTCGTTTGGTATGGCTGTTGTGGTGGTGACTGGCCAGTCTGTGCGGAAGCTGAGCATGGGTGCGGGGTTGGACTTCATAGGTCACTCGGGGAACCTGCGTTGTGGTCCGACGTATTTACAGGTTGTCAGGTATGCGATGCCGTCCAGCAGGGCTTCCATGTCATTGGTGGTGTACATGTTTGCCAGCCAATGAAGCGGATGGTGGCTGTCAAGGTGTTGTTCGTAGGTTGTCCCTTGGAGGACCATGATGGGGCATGCTGGGTGACATTCGATGTAGCTGTTCTCGATGATCCGTCGTGTGGAGGCACAGTGGTTCCATTTCAGTGCGCGTGCGATGTTGGCCACATACGCCATGCCCCCATAGGCAGAGCAGGCCCTGTCGTGTGCGTCCAGAGGGAGGAGTAGTGGTAGCAGGTCCGCCTTCAGACATGCCGGGTTGGAGAGGCATATCTCGACGGGATGCTGGTAGGGACACCTCCGACAGTAGAAGACGGGCATGACGCAGCTGAACAATGTGATGCGGTAAGTCAGTCGGTAACTTACGTTCAGCAGGGACAGGAGATCGCATCCCAATGTATGTATCGTGCTGGTTTGGTACAGCTTGAGCTCTTCGGCGTAGTTGGGTAGGTGTGTTGCGGTTGCCATTTCGCAGCGGTTCGTAGAGGTGGCGTGCTCCGGCTGTGTGTGCAGTCTGCAATGTGCACGCTCCGGGGTTGCTGTGAGCTCTGTGTAGTCGTGGGGAGACAGGACTTGTGTTCTGTTGGCTTGTTTGGAGGACACGGGCCCTCTTCCCACATGCTTCTCAGACAGTTCAAGGTCGGTGCTGTGTGACTCCTTCCAATTAACTTGCATGTGGCCGACATGGGGGAGTGTTTTCTTCTTTCTTCCCCGTCCGTTGTGTGCTTCTGTGATATGCGCTATCTGCCGTGTGGTCGGTCTCCTCGGCATGCCTGTGTTGGTCTATTCTTGGACAATGGCTGTATTCACCGGCTTCTGTCGTAGGGCTGTGGTTTCGGTGTTGGAATGGAAGGTCATTCAGTGCTGTCTGCTCTCCCTTGTGTGGGCGGCAGGCTGCCTTTCCGCTCTGCGTTGGGCCTTGTGTGTGGATGTAATTCTTGGGCCACCTGTTGTCGGTCCCCGGGCTCTTTGGTGTTCCGTTTCATGTGTCTTGTTCATATGTGCAGGGTGGTATGGGTTTTTCAGTGTGGTACTGGCGTTCCTCTTCCCGAAGGGGCCCTGCTTCTCCTAGTTGGTGTTGCCGCCGCTGTGTGCTTCGCCATGTTTGTTACACTGGGGTGTGTCCTGCTGTTGCGTGACTTCACTGACATGTGTGCGTCGGTTGTGTGGCGTTGGGTGTTGTCCGTGAATTGGGCGTTGGGGACATGTCTGTGGCCGGCCTGTCACGTGTCATGTGCGTTCGGGGTGGGGCTGGTGTGTGTGCTGCTTGGTTGTGTCTGTGTGCGACGCATGCATGGCGCTGCGGTTGGCCTCTGCGTTGTGCGCATGTGTGGCGGCGTCATCGGCGCTTTGGGGCCGTGACGGGGTGGTTGGTTCTTAGTCCCAGGTGGTGTGTACACATGTGTTCCGCGATGTTAGGATTTGGCCTGTGTGTCATATGTGGATGCAATGGTGGATGTGTAGTGTGCACGCGCTGGTGGGGGGTTGTCCGCTTTATCCGCCCTTGCACTGTGTGCGCTGTTTGCGTGCACTTGTTGTGTGTGTGCCTACCTGCGTCTCCGCGGTACGTTGCGTCCTTGGTGGTGCATCAGCAGAAGCATGGGAAGGGCCTGCAGTGCTGGATTCATGCCCGGGGTGCCGCTTCTTCGTTGTCCGTGCTCTGCGTCCGTGTTTCCGCCTCTCTTTCACGTGCGGTGTCTCTTTGCCGTGGGAGCCGTTTGTTTGCGGCATCGTAATTTATACGCCGGGCGGGACGTGTTTCGTCGGACGGTGTGTGTCAGTTGTGCTGCGCCGCTACGTGTGCGGGCGCACTTTGATGGCGGACGGTGTTGCTGGCTTGCCGGCGGTGTTTGGCCTGCTTTTCGCATCGTAATTGGGCGGGCGTGTGGACTGCTGCGTGCCGGCGGTAACTGGTGGTTTTTGCATCCGCCAGCACGGCGGTTGTGCTTCCGCCCGCCATCGTAATGGGCCCCTTAGTTACCAAATTTTGAAATTGCTAAGAAAATTACATTAAATAAGTTTAATTTGTTTAGGAGAAAGAGAAGTGATTTTGTTAATAAATTGGAGGTAATAGGCAGTCAGAATTTTAGGTTAGGTTAGTTTCAGCTCTGATAAATCCTTGAAAACAGGAAAGGCTCTTTAACTCATTAAATGGGGTAAATCAAAGAATCTAGGTTGAAATGCGATGTTTGGCAATTAAATTCAATCATAATAATAAGTATCAGAGGACTCGCGTATGTGGCAGCAGTCAATCGCACGAAGCAGAGCAACTGCCACTGTAAATGCTCGTGCTCGTGCGATCAGAGAAAGGTCTTGGCAGCTGCAGCTGACGGTGACCATGGAAATGAGGTCTTAGCCTCGTAAGATTGCGCATCATGTAGGCATCATTAGGAGGAAAGATCCTTGGCAACAGGACTACGTTGCGTCCTTGTAGCCAAGGTATTTTCCTCCAACGGGCGTCCTCTACCTCTAAAATGGAGAGGGAGCCCGATTCTAAGTAGTGCTTGACTGGAAGAAGGGAGAGAGCCGCCCGCACTGTGCAGGGATTTCTCCGAGTGGTACTTTGTCAATCGGCTTGAATTTCTTGTGGGCGGTGCGCGGAAGACGCGCTCGCTCGCAAGAGAAATGTGGAAAAATGCTTGAGGGGAGCTAGACCGGAAAGAAATTGCCGGGGAGGGGGAAAGGATCTGTTCGGTTGGGGAAACCAAAGGAGGAAGCTGATCTCCGTAAATTGGAGATCAGTAGGAGTCTAAAGTAAAAGGAGAGGGGGAAGTCCCTCCAGAAGGATTTCAATGGTGATATTAGTAGATGTTATTATAAGTTGATAACAATTTAGCAAGGTTAGTAAAATAAGGAGAGTAATAAGAATTGAACTTATCTGCTTGGAGCCGCATTTGAAAGAGGCAGACTGTTCTGTGCTCATGGCTATTGTATGATCTTAATGTTCTGTTCTGGAACCTTTTCACTTTGTGATGTAATGCTTTCAAGTGGCTGCTTGGAGTTACATTAAAAGAAATATGCATAATGGTAGCCTCCGGTCTGGTAATTAAATTTATCTCTACAGATGTGAACACATAAAACACCAATATTAAACTGTGGTGTCGCTACATAGATGATATCATCATCTTTTGAAATGGTGGTATGGATATTTGTGAGGATTGCTTCACTTGGATCAACTCTCCCAATCCTTACCTGAGGTTTACTAAGACTATCTCTACAAGTGAACTACCCTTCTTGGACCTTAAGATTGCAATCAACCATGGGAGGCTTTTAATGACTACCTACCAGAAAATGACAGACTGCAAAAGCCTGTTGCTCTACAACAGCCACCATCCCAAGGCGCTTTGCGATAACTTTCCATATGGGCGGTTTCTCCATCTTTACCACAAGTGCAGCAACACCAGGGATTATGAGCAACTGGCCACAACACTGAGCAACAACCTAAGAGCCCACAACTACCCACCCAAAATTGTGAACCAGTCCTGCAAGAGAGCTAAAAACAACAACAGAGTAGCTCTCCTGGAACCGAGGGTCAAACAAAATGACATTATCACATGCGTCACCACATTTACACCCAACTCTATCCATATACAGAAAACGTTACTGAAACATTGACCTATACTATATTTGGGGTCTCTGAACATTTCCCCACCACACTGTGTTTAAAGGTACCCAGAATCTGCAAGACTTTCTAGTACACACCAGACCCCTGGCCACACCAAAATCTGAAGGCACATTGTGGAACCTCCTCCTGTCATAGCACACTTTCCCTGTGGTTCATGTGGGATCTGTCAACTCACAGAGACATCCAAAGAGATCACACCGGATGACACACATACTTGGACTCAAAGGGGCCACACAAACTTCAACACCAAAGATTGTGTATACCTTATTAATTGCCCCTGTATGCTCCCTTACGTAGGCATCACCACTAGACCTGTGAAAACCAGAATTACTGAACCTCGCAGTAATATCCGATGCAAACGCAGCACCACGAAGATGATGAGTGCCCATTTTTTGGAATCTGACCACACACCTGATGACCTCAAATGGATCATCTTGGAGGCAGTGAGGCAAACAAACTGTATTCCGCAAAGAATAATGGTGAGTTTTCCCCCTTTCCACCCACACCAAGGGGTTGAATGATAACATACCCTGGAATTAACTACACAATCATGCCACATGAGCTTGCCACCATACTCATAGTTATGGCAGGTGACACTCCCCACCTCCTGTCCTGACTTATTGCCCATGTGGGATGTTATGACAATGAACAGGTTATTCACTGACGTGCACTATCTGTGGATACACTAATATGCCACATTGTTCTGAACTTGGGAAACCCGTGTTTGTTCTATATCGAGGGCCTCTACCTTCTGTCCCACTCCATATTAACTTCACTAATTATTTTCTTTATTTAAGACCCTGCCTGTTTTTTGAGCTACTGAATCACTTGTCCCTCTCCTCTACATTGCCAAACCAAATGCTTTAATTTTCTTTATTTCAAATAATTTTTGATTTTTAACTCAATCACTTTGGCCATTCCCAGACAATGGCCTACACCATTATTATTCTCCCAATATGGCCATCAAACATTGAAGCCACCTCACTAATGTAAAAGAGCAGCGCGTTCTGTGATTTTCCCGATGTCTGCTTGTGCACGCTGTCTCCCTCCTCTACATTGCCAAATATTTTGCTTTCATTTTCATCATTTTTATTTAAAATATGTAAATGGGTGACTTTGACTTTTTTGTCAGATAATGGCCTACACCATCATTATTATTCTCCAAATATGGCTGGCAAACATCGCAGCCGTTTCATTAATGTAGCAGAGCGGCGCGTTCTGTGGATTCCTGATGCCTGCTTGCGCATGCACACGTATTCACCCTCCCAGCTGCTGAGTACTTTCAGCTGCGCCTCATCAGAAACTCCTGCACCTGCTACGAATTCAGCCACGCACCCATGACCAAATATCTACCCTCATTTCCACATAAATACTTTGCCCAGCCTCAATCGGTACCTTCAGGTTGGCAGAGGAGGGTAGGTCCCAGGCCAAAAATCGCAAGGTCCATGTGAGTAGTTTGTAAGTAATTTGCCGTCTAGGCGGCCATGCTCTATAAGTTTGCCTCACATTTTAGCCCTACTTACTTCCAGTCACTTCTTTTTACCAGTTTGCCCTGCAGCTAGGTGCTGTTATCTGCCCTACCTAAGGGGCATAATTACCTTTATTATAGTGTAAATCAACAGTTTACCCTTATCAGTACCCAGTACTATGCATAAATAGTCAGTAAAATTCTCTGGGTTATATCACTTTGGCAGAACTAGTGGTATGGTTGCCCAACATCACTGCTGATGTTTATACATTACTACCCTTCACGTGTGTTCAATCAGTGATGAACAGATTTATGGGTGTGTGTGTTTGTCAAGGGGACCACATTACTAATAAAAGTCTCCCCAGTAACCATGAGGGGCCAGTCGAACACAGTGGCACCGGCTCGACAAGGAGCAGACCAAAGATAAAGCATTACACCTTTCTGGGTGTGTGAGGGCATTCAGATCTGATCACTTGGAACCCCCGAATCCCTCCGGTCTACCCGTCAGGTCCTTTTGACAGCCTTATCTCCTCCCTATAGGGAACTGCACCCTCTTTTTGTGCTAGATTGTCTATTTAGGAGCTTCCGTGCTAGACCTATTGAATCCACTCCTTGTCCCTCCATTGATTTATTACTTTCCAACACTCTACAACACATCACTCGACTGTACTATACAACATGCCACTTCAATTTATAACACTTTACTTGACTCTATGCCACACCTGTCCACTCTAGTGCACTCTGCGCCACTGTACTATACAGCACGCCAATGCACTTTATTACACTTTAGTCCACTGTCTGCTGCACCATTCCACTTCACTGTACGACACTACACTCTATGACACCACACTATACAACATTCTGATCCAATCTACTGTATGATGCTACACTTAATGACACTCCAATTGACAACACTGGCCTCTATGATTTAAGCCACATTTTTTATTAAAAAACATTAAAATTCATTGAAAAAAGCAAAAGGTTATACCTTTGTGATAGGTATTATAAAAACCAAACTTAAACTACACAATTATTAGAATGTTAAAGTTATATTCATACCTTAAATTTATAATTAATGCATCACCTTTCAATTAAGGTAACTTAATTTATTCTTTCTATACGGACAAAACTTAAACTACATACATTTTAGAAATTCTAAACCTTTGCTTATAACTTATATTTATAATTTACACAACACCTTCAAATTACTATAAATCACACACCTCCATACACAGTGTTGTCACCTCACTTGCCACACTACATTAGCTATAACTTGCCACTCTACCATGCGCTGTGTGCTGACAAATAATGCAATTTGTGATGTTGTAAGTGTTGTCATTAATGCTATGATTTCACATGGTATAAGGGATGTAATCTGTAAGGGCGTAACCAGTGCTAGGAGAAGGCGTGAGTTATAGTTAATGTAGTGTAACGAGTGAGGTGAAAACATTCATATTATCTCTGTTGGTTTTTGGGTGTTTGATTTGTATGTGTGTCCTTCTGTTGTTCAATCTATGAATCAGTATTTATCTTGAATGTATACTTTAGAGATAATTTATCAACAATTCACAGTTTGCAATAAATAAAATATTTCAAATAACCTTCCTCAGCTTGAGGGAAATTACACTGTGTACTTGCTATCTGTGCATACTTATTGGGTTATGCGCTACATAGTCAGAGTTCCTAATTCTTTGCCTCAACGGATAGTGAGGGCCCCATTGTCAGATAGGATCAACACATTTTTCCTAGGTGATGTTACAGGCAAAGCAAGAATTTACTTTAGGTACTCTATACTGTATTACAGCTTTGCAGTGATCTTACACTCACATTTGTCTATTAAAGCATGGATTCTTTGTTTCACTAGGATATGGAAATTATGTAAAAACCCTTTGCCATTCATAGGGCCAACTGAGGTTGAACTGGCTGATGGAATTTCAATAACATTTTTCCAGGTAAACCAATTTCTAAAATGAATCCAAAGATAATGTTGTAAAAGTCTGGGCATAAAAATTGACTCAAAGCTCTCCATGGCCAACCAAGTTACCACAGTGGTCGGAACCTGTATAGGACTTATGAGACAATTACAAAAACTTGTCCCCCTCCTGTCAACCGCCTCGCTGCGAATGATCGTATCAGCCACGATTGTATCCAGATTGGACTACGGAAATGCCCTTTACATAGGTCTCCCTCAGAAGTTGACTAATAAATTACAGGTGGTACTGAATGACGCAGCCAGACTGATTTTTAGGCTGCCAAGACGGTCTCATGCCTCCCCCCTGCTGCGCAAACTACATTGGCTTCCAATCAAACAGAGAGCTAGATTTAAAGGCCTCTGTATCGCCCATAAGGCAATCCATGGCAAAGCCCCGGCCTACATCAAAGAACGTCTGAAAACCTATGTTCCGGGCCGCACATTGCGATCTTCCGAGACCTGCCGCCTAGCCACCTCAGGCTACATAACCGTATCCAACGGGGGCCGAGCATTCTCCAACCAGCTCCCACAACTTTGGAATCAATTGCCTGATTACCTGCGTAAGGAACCAGCGCTCCTTCCATTTAGGAAACAGCTTAAGACGCTTCTGTTTAAGGAGGCTTTAGACATGGCCTAACTAGCCTACTATACGGCCATGCACCCATGACCCATGACGACCTCTGGTAACTCTCTCTCAAGCGCTTAGAGACCTGCCGGTGATTAGCGCTATATAAAAATCAATTAACATTAACATTAACATTAACAATGATATCGCGGCAAGATGGCGTCCGAGTAGCTGCGTCTCACTGCAGCTCTCCCAACCTGTCCCACAACCATCACAAGAGCTACCGGTATGGGACAGTGATTGCGGCGAGAAAAACAAGAAAAGAAACATGGATTATATAAGGAAGATCACTCAGTAATATATGGAGCGAGTTTGTTACTTGTCATTGTCAGTTCTGCTCTTCACGAGTAATATACCAAGGGGTTACACGAAGAGAAACCTGGCAGCCTTACCCGAGAGAAGGAACAGCGCGGTAGGGGCTTCCGTGGTTTTCCTAATCACCTCGCATAGAACGAAGCCGCCGCAAACTCCTGTGCTTCACTCTGCCCTGCGGCGGTATCCAACGCCGCTCTGTCTCGTGGCAGTCCTATCTGCAATCACCGAGGCTTTGACAGCAGTATCCCGGCGGGAAAAGATTGACGGCAGAAGCGGCAGCGGTGGTCCGACGCGGCGGGCTCAACAGAGGATACAGTGTTGCGCGACCTTGCATGTGAAGAGATACAAACAAGTAAGGATGGCTGGGCGCGCTGGGAGGAATGTTAAGCCTAAGAATGCGCTTTTATTGCCAACATCGCCCAACAATTCAGCAAAAAGGTCAGGCCAGAGCACTCCATTGCATCGCCCAGAGACACGGGGGCTTAAAAATAAAGAGCAGGAGCTCAAAGGCATTGTTGAAGTCAGGAGAGAACAGGGGCTAAAGCAATTAAAACAAAACAAAAAACAACAGGGGGATAGGAATCCCCAGGCAATAAATACCCAAAGACTCATCTCGAATATGTTTGGATCAGTAGAGAGAGAAGCAGAACTAGAAGCAGAAATAGAGGGGGAAAAACGGCAAGAGCATCAGCACACTTTAGACCCCTCGCGGACGCCCTCTGCGCGGAATAATTATCCTACGGATCCTATTGATTTAGTTGTTAATCCAGTAACAGAAATTATAAATCATTCCTCGCTGATAGATAATGCAGAGAGACCCGAGGAGACAGGGGTGAATAGCAATAGTATTCAGACTTATGAGGCTCAGCTTTTGCCCTGCCCCGCTCAAATAGTATGCGAAATGGTGACGGAGACGGAGATGGCTGACAAAGTGGCGCCAGCGCTAGCGGAGGAATCAGTGGAGACATCTGCCATATCTACTAACATCGAGTGCCCTGAACATCCTGCGCATATGCGGAGTCTTGTCTCGGCAAATATAGCGCCTATACAGCAAGGCAACTTGGATACTACAGGGGACGTCAACCGAACAAAAAACATTGGGAGAACCCACTCGGTTACAGATGAATCTGAACGGTATGAAACTGGCATCTCTACGTCCAGTGAGAGCGAAGGCAGAGAAAAGGGGAAGAGACAGGACTGGGGGTCTAACACCGATTCAGAATCCTCAGGGCAGAATGTTGCACGTAAACGGATAACAGGGCTGAAACAGAGAAAGAAGAAAAGGCAAAGTGGTTACAAAAGCGGCGAGATTACGGAACATGGAAGCGGTGCCAAGCTTAGATGGGACTACTCCTCATCCCAATTTGTTACCCCATCAGACTGCACAATACGTTCAGGTGGTAATAACTCAGCGGCTGGGAATATGGGCAGTGAAAACTCTAAAATGTCCAGGGGGAAGAAGACGAAGAACCCTCCCTAACTGCAGTGCTGCGCTCAATCAAAGGCTTCCAGGAAGAGGTGAAAACGGACAATCGTAAAAACCGACAAGCCACACAGAAGTTACAGGGAGCAATTCGGAAGGTGGGTCGCACTTGTAATGAGATAGTCGACAGGATGTCATCGGTGGAGTTGCGTACTGAGAATTTGGAAAAAGATGTTGCCTCACTCCAACAACAGGGGGACGCACAGGATGGTATGGTTAAGGACTTAATGGCAAAAGTCGAGGAGCAGGAAAATAGACTACGGAGGAACAACCTCCGCATTCTTGGAGTACCGGAGGGAGTGGAAGGGACTGACCCGAGAGCATACATAATTACACTGTTCAGAGGAACATTCCCTGAGCTTCAAACTTGGGATTGGGATAAGGAGATCCAAAGGGCGCACCGCTTTCCACTAATGCTCTCCAAACGGTCCCCGGCCCAATACCCCGAGTATTTCTAGTTTTCTTTGGCAATTTTTTACTGCGATAGACACTGTTTGATTTAGCTAGGCCCAACAGCAAGAGGGAATTTAATGGGGTCAGCTTTTTTACCAGACCTGATTTTGCCCACGCGACAGTGGAACGTCGATGGAGGATGCGGCTGCTAATTACACCTTTTCAGCAATTAGGAGCAACGGTTTTCCTACAGAACCCAGCACGTCTAAAAATTATCGTCAATGGGGTTACACGAAGCTTTACCTCCGAGGTACAAGCTGAAGTCTATTTGAAGGAGGTGGCAGAATCAAGAAGAGACAGATCTAAGGACTAGAATGTTTAGATATTTAATGTTGGAAAGTCAAGTATAATGATATAATTAGTTAATTCAGGTGCAATCACAGAAGCAATCGCTATGAGTAGGTGGGGATGGGCTTGGGAGGTGCACTGGGGGTTCGGTCTATTCGGATGATCACACCCTGGTTCCTCCGGAACCAGGTTGCCTGTATGGGTGGTGGTGGGCGGGGGGGATGGGGGATGGGGTTGGGCCAAGGGGGACAGTTGATAGGGAACAAGGAGCGGGTTCGAATGTTAGGATTTTTGTTAACGTTATTTTTTGCATGTATATTCTAAAGATGGGAAATGGCCATGAGTAAGCTGCGTATAGCTTCAATCAATGTCTGTGGCCTGAATGACCCTAAGAAACGAAGAAACACAGCAGCGGCCCTCCGATTACTTAAAGCTGACATATATTGTCTACAAGAAACACATATTGAAAGAACTCAGATTAAACTTCTAAGCACTATGGGATATACAGTAATAGGGGCTACAACACAAGATGCTAGGGTTAGGGGTGGCAATATTATCGGCAAAACGTTCATTACAATTTAAAAGAGTACTAGCAGATAAACATGGGAGGTGGGTCATAGCCAATTGTCAGAATGAAAATGGTGGGTCGCTCACAATATGTTCTTTATATGGTAGCACTTTGGACGACCCAACAATCTTTGACGTTATGAATAATGAGCTGGCTAATTGGCCACCTCCGTTAGTAATTTGCGGCGACCTCAACATAAATCTCCCTGCCAATAAAAATATAGTCCAGGATAAAGAATGGATTTACTATGGGCGGAAGCCAAGGGTTTTAAGGCATTGAGGATGTTATGTTCTGAACAAGCACTGAGTGATATTTGGCAGGCACGGCACCCCACAGATCCTGGCCACACGTATTATTCCTTTCCACATAATAAGTTAGTAAGACTAGATTTTATTTTTGCATCTCACTCAATAACACAGTTGTGCACAATTGAAAAAGCGCCACGCATTATTTCAGATCATAATCCGCTAGTGGTGGAAATAAGAGGAAGTGGGGGTAGTACCAGAGAGGTATCTAACTGGACATTCGAACGATCCCTCCTTTTAAATGATAAATATTGTAACCACATGAAGAATTGGATTCCATATTTTATTAAGGAAAATCTAGGTAGCACGGGGATCGAAATAGTGTGGGACGCATTAAAAACAGCCATTAGGGGAGAAACAATGAGCTTCTCGCTCACGTTAAACAGAGATAAACGACAGCTTATGATTAATTTGCAAGCACAGCTGGTAGAAGCAGAAAAGAATTTAATCACTATCATCAGAGATGGGAATGATCCAACAGAGGCTCTAGCCAAAATAACAGCAGCAAAATCGGCAGTGCTAGAACACATTGCAAAAAAAGCGGCAGATAGATTTGCAACATGGGGGAAGGAAACTTATGAGTACAGTGAACAAGTCGGACACCACTTGGCGGTTAGAACACGGCAGGATAGTACAAGGAATACTATTATAGAAATTAGAGATTCCACCCTTAGAATTACTAAGGAGCCGGAAGGTATCCGGAAGGCTTTTTCAGAATACTATAAGAATTTATACCAAGAAAATAGTGCGGCGCACTTAGAAGATATTACGACATATCTCAATTTAGTACCATCTACACAGTTACCACAGGCTGACCGAGAGATACTCGATGAGCTTCCACAAAGGGTAGATCTACTATTATGTATTAATAGCCTTTCTAATGGCAAAGCTACGGGGTTGGATAATATTCCACTCGAATTCTACAAAACATTTTTGTCTGTATTAAGTGGCATTATGCTTCAGCTATTCATACATGTTTTTAAGGGCAACAAACCTCCAGAATCATGGTCTCAAGCAAAGATTATTATTCTTTTGAAGAAGAATAAATCCCTGTCGATCCTTCCTCCTATCGACCTATTACCTTAATTAACACAGATAGTAAAATCTACTCGAAAATGTTAGCAGCTCGCCTGGCAGGTATTATCCACAAGATAATATCACCATGGCAACATGGCTTTATCCCTGGGCGAGGTACTACAGATCATATTAGGAGAACAATAGCGCTGTTCGATATGGCCCATATATTAGAAGAGCCAATGGCACTTATATTATTAGACGCAGAGAAGGCCTTCGACAGGGTTTCCTGGGTTTTTCTATGGGAGACCCTGTCAAGGGCAGGGATAGGGCAGGGACTCATACGGGCCTTTAAAATGCTGTATGTACAGCCAACTGCAAAAATACTTATAAATGGTACCTTAACGGAAACATTTAAAATCACAAGAGGTACACGGCAGGGGTGTCCGAGTTCACCACTGCTGTTTGCCTTGTATATAGATCCTTTTCTGCGTCTGCTTGAAATGAACAAAAAAATTAGTTCTATTGTTTGTCATGGCTGGCATACAAAGGTTTTAGCTTACGCAGACGATATAGCGCTAGTTACAACTAACCCTAATATATCGATGGTCGAGGTGGAAAGAGAGGCGGAGAGATTCGGAGGTTTATCAGGATATTCCCTTAAAAGATCTAAGACTCAGATTATTTGTAAAAATGTTAGTATGGGTAATGATGCACGGCAAGTAGAAAAGGCTACATACTTGGGGGTGGATATCCTGGCTAATATTGAACGGATAGTAGAATGTAATATAGACCCTCTGATTAATAAAGCTAGACCTGAATTGCATTGTCTTCACAATTTGCATCTATCAATTATTGGCAGATGTAACGTAATTAAAATGATTTATTTCCCGAAATTTTTATATTTTATACGAGCAATTCCATTAGAGTTCAACGCCTCTTGCCTGAAAAAGATTGAAGATTTATTCTCACGATTCATATGGGGATATAAAAGGCCTAGAAGAGCCTACAGATTTCTTTCACTGTCAAGAGAAAAGGGAGGGTTAGCACTCCCTAATATAAAACTTTATTATTGGGCAACAACTCTTCTTAATAACTTAACTCTTTTTTTTAATGAGCCTAGGGATAGGGATGACAGACTGGGAACTATTCCAACTCCAATAGAGCTTATAATGGGCAGGGAAGCATGGGGCTGGATATGGAAGTTTTTGAACGATTCGCATTATAAGAAAGTTCGTTTTAAGATTCTCATAGCTGGATTTAAAACTATGAAAGCGGTTCGGAAAATACTTGGTTTGGGCCGGCTGAATTGTTACACTCCAATATATAACAACCATAATTTGCCAGGAATTTTTAATGATGTAATAATTAAAAATTGGCAGGATAAAGGCCTATCAAAGCTGGGGGACTTCTATTTTCAACACGAGTTAATTTCATTTGAAATCCTTAAGGAGAAATATGATTTGAACTGGAGAGATTTTTTTAAATTCTTACAAGTACGTGACTTTTTAAAAAAAAAAAGGGGTGGCCCAGCAGGATTCATAAACAAAGCTGTAATAGATAATTTGGGAAATAAACATCAATCTATTGGGTTTTTATATAATTCTCTTAATATACAGATGCTGGATGACCTGAGCACACGTGCCAGGAAATGGGAAGAGGAAATTAATATCTCGGAGGATTTATTTCTCCATTCAATGGAATTGGCACAAAGCCTTCTAATTCCAGCAAGACTTCAAGCCCAATTTTATAAAACTTGCTTTTCACTATATAACACCCCTAAAAAGATTGCGAAATGGTGGACAGGGAAGGGAACCCTCTGTCCTCGCTGTTCCCTATATCAGGCTGACCTAAGTCATATGTTGGCTACATGCAGTAAATTAAGTAATTTGAAGGCAGAGATTGCAAATTTTATAAAAAAATTGCTTGGGAGAGACCTTATTCTGTCAACTTCCTTAATATGCCTTGGGGTGGATAAGGAAACAAATCGGAAACCCGGGGAGCAATTGATTTTTATTTGCATGGCAATATTTAGGCTTTGTCTAACTACAGCATGGTTAGATCCAGTCCCACCGGGTTATCACCAATGGCTAACAAGACTGGTATCAAACTCTAATTTTGAAAAGGCAATCTATGGGAATAGAGGGATGCAAGCACGTAGGAAAGGATTAAAGATATGGGAACCATTGGCTAAATGGCTTGAGAGATAAGTTATTTTGCTTTTGGATTCGAATAAGCTCTGACACTTTATGTTTACGATAGGGACAACCCCGGGGAGGGATGGGTGGGGTAGGGAAGGGGTAAAAGGTATTAAAAATTGTGCATGTGTGCTAACTTTATGTTGTATTTCATTATTGTATTTAAGCCATATCAAACGTGTGTTTGAAATGTAACTGGTTATTTGTTTTGGTTTTTTTCAAATTTCTTTCTTCTTGTTGGCAACATGCGCAAATAAAAAATATTTTTAAAAAAAACATTAACAATGATATACCTTTACTCTAGTAAGTGGCAAAAAAAGGTTTCTACGTATCATTATGTTCTCTTTGTCAGAGTATTTTGTCTGAAAGCCATTTTATTAGTGTTTCCTATGTTCATAAGCGGTTTCTTTGCTTGGACATAGACATTCAGAGCTATACGTTTCTTATGCAGCTCACTTGTGGTTATATGCAGAAGAACAAACTCATTGGCATACACTAATGTCCCCTCCAGTTTGTGGAGGAATGAGTGTATTTTTTTTTAGTGCTCCTAACTGATTTCCTACACACAGCGAAAATAGGCAGCTAATATGCCTCTTTCCTGAGGCTGTTTTCCCCATTGATCTTTTTAATGTAAACATTTTCATCATTTAGTTGGATCCTGACTCAGTCTGTATAACGTAGGTATATTACTAAACACAGCAGTAGGGAAGAATTGCTAAAGTTTGTTAGTTTGTTAATTTGTGCAATAATTCTTTTGAATTAACAGTCTCAAACCCCTTTTACAAGTCAATATATGTTATGTAGATGTGCTGAAATGTAGACTTTGTATATTTTCTGTAAGACTTAACAATGCTATCCAGATTTCCATTATGGAAGAAGCAGCTTTAGGACCAGTCTGTTCTACAGTTATTATATTATCAGAAAATGCCCCATCGTTTAGACTTTGTGTGATATGGCAAGCACTGAGTTTTCCTGTAGAAATGAAGAGCACAATCATGCAACAATTGCAACGAGGATAATCATGTTTAATTTTTCTTTTAGAAAACAGGGATAGTCAAGCTGACTTTCCAGAAATTTCAGATACCGCTAGTAATAAATGTGGCTTTTTCTGGAGGAGAGAATCAGCAGTCCATTAAGTTACAGTATTCCAAATGTCCTTGCCCATATGATCCATCTGCTTATATGCTCAACAAATAGCAATGGGAATGTTAATCCTGGTGAAATATCGATTAAGCCTAATAACTTCACCACAGTATCATTCTTCCACCTTACAAAGTATACTTACTAATACTATCAAGGTCAAAGTGGTGATGGGAGTATACCTCCTTTTGACCTTTCTTCCTGAAGCTCATGTTGTGATATGCCAAAATTGTTTGAATTCCCAGTTATCTAAGACTGATCAATTTTTTGTCAATTTTTTAGACTGTTGTCCAGATATGGTGTTGCTTAGTATTCCAATAAAAGTATTATACATTTAAAGCACTACTTGTCAATATTTTAGTGTGTTGATTGTATTCTTGTCTGTTATTTCCTGATTTGAAGGCTTCTTTTATTTTGGTTAATATAATTTGCAATTGACATTCTTGCTAAAGGTTCTGGAATTTGCATTAGACATACTTGGTAAACATATCTGTCAGATCATACACTTGGGTGTGTTTTTACAAAACAATTGTTATGTAGCAAGGGTCTTGCTGGGTCACATTGAAACTGAAGGTGGGTTCCAAAAGGTGATCACTTCCATTGTATTCCTGTTTGACTTCCATCGCATTATCGTCAGTAGCAAAAATGAACCAACAAGTATATAATCAATAGTCGACCTGCTCTGGTCTCTTTATCTTGGTGGTTGTTTTAGTGTATCACATTACTCAGCCATTTATCATAGTTATATTTATATGGACTACCATTTGCAGCACAATCTTTCGTATTTCATCAATTGTTGCATTGAAAATCAAGGGCCAACCTATATTATACTACATGTCTTTTACCCTTAAATCAGAGTATTCACAGTAAGAGGTGATTATATGGGTTCTAAATTCTCCAAGTTCTATATATTCACTGTGTGGATATTCGAGCATCAGATTTTCCACTTGTGCCAGGAAGTGGCTATCTTCATGGTTTTAGCCATTTCCTGGTGGCACCTATGTGTTAAATATCCTTTATCAGAACCCTATCGTCTCAAAGCAAACTGGCTTTCAGAATCAGATTCTACTTTTAGGTCCTCCTATGGACCTGCTGTAGATATAGCCATCAGCAATTCCTCTTTTGCATGACTTTTTTATCCAATCTATTTTCTGGTTGAGGGAATAAGTAACATTTAGGGGCCTATTACAATGGCCATCGTCAGTTTCAATTCCAACCATAAAGATGCAGCCTGTCGGAATTGAAACTGGCCGGTGATTCTGGCTGTCTTCTGACGGGCTCAAGAGCCCGTCGGCCAGTCGGACCCGGTTCTTAATACCAAAGGCGGGCCTTTCCGCCCTTGGGATTATGATGCACGGTTTCCCGCATGGTTTCCATGCCGGCCTGTCCAACAATGAAACCATGTTGGAAAGCGTATTTGGGGGCCCCCCAGCAGGGGCCCCTTGGGTGAGCCGCCTTTGTTGGGGACCGAGGACGCACCTATCATGCCCCCCTATTGATCCCTGCACCCCGTGGCAGGCACCTTGGGTGCAGGGATGAACAGCACTTCTCAGTTCCCTATGGGAGCATGTATTACAGCTGGTTTACAGCTGTAATGCACGTTCCAATAGGGAAATGTAGTAATGCGCCGGAACAGAGTTGAGTCGCACCCTAATTAGGCAGTCGGGAACGCTGACTGGGTGTCAGTTGGACCCAGGACCCAGTCGGTGTCGGGCGGAAGCAATTACTCCCGACATTGAAATCGGCCTCTTAGGGGCCCATTACGATACCCGGCGTAAATAAATCCGCCAGGCATGGAAGCGGCAAAAATCCGCCCACACACACCGCCTGAACACCGACCACGCCATTACGATTACACAAACCGAAAACCGCCATCGGCGGAAAAAGCACACAAAATACCGCCCGCCAACGTCCGAGTCGGAGTCAAACCGCCCGCCACGGACGGAAACACGCACGACAACACAAAACCGCCCGCCCTCACGGCCGACACACCGCACGTGAAATTACGATCGCACCGACATGAGCGCGGAAAAACCACAAATATACCGCCCGCCAGCGCAAACAACGCCGATGAGAA
The DNA here is from genome assembly GCA_963921515.1 of Calotriton arnoldi. Lineage (NCBI taxonomy): Eukaryota > Metazoa > Chordata > Amphibia > Caudata > Salamandridae > Calotriton > Calotriton arnoldi. Next base: position 24,658 of record CAWUFW010024701.1, on the reverse strand, counting down.
TCGACACGGCAGAAGCCATGGCGCCAACGTACCTGCACAGAAACCATCCGCACACAAAACCAATAGCACACAACATGGCCAACAAGTCCACACAGCAAGGCACGCACAAATACACAAGCACAGTACACATCCCGAAAACACCCCCCGGACAAACAAAAAATACAAAGGCCAGAACCCCAGACACAACACACCTGAAAACAACAGACCATGAGGACACACCCACATAGGTGAGTACAAAAGCAGCACTCCCACAGACCACAACCCCTTGCTACATTGCAAACCAGAGAGGAGAGGAGAGGACACAGTGACACAGCAAGGACAGCAGCACACCACAGAAACGCACACATCACTACCACCACCACCACCACCACCACCAAACACCACCACCACCACCACCACCACCAAACACCGGCACCACAAACCCCCTGCACATTACACAACACACACCGCACCAGCACCACAAACACCATGGCACCACAAAGAATGCCCAAGTTCACGCCCATGGAGCTGACGGTCATGGTCGACGAGATCATCAAGGTGTACCCACAAATCTATGGGAACATGGTCCAGCACACACCACTAGCCACCAGAAACAGAATGTGGAACCGGATCGTAGACCAGGTCAATGCAGTCGGGACCCTGCCCAGGAACAGAGTCGAGATTAACAAACGTTGGAATGACGTAAAGAGCCTGGTCAAGAAGAAGGAGGGCAAAAACAGAGAGCTGGCTGCCGTCACTGGCGGAGGGAATCCCGCGCTCTTTAAGACCTTCAAAGCGTGGGAGGAGAAGGTGCGAGTCGTAATACATCCGGAGATCCTCGCCGGATTAGCAGGGGGAGTGGAGGCTGGTAAGTACAAACTAATGTATACCAGCACACCGCTATGTACTCACATGCACTACCACCATGCCACAGCTCCCAGGGACAAACACCCCCATGTCCAGCACACAATACACAACACATCACACACACATGCAACAGACACTACCACACACAGCCCAAACCGAACAACTGTAAAATGCGTGGGGACATGTGTACACTAAGCCAGCCACGTAACCACCAACAGGTCCCCAAATATGCCAGAAGCGCCACAACGAGCACCCACCACACCCATGTGTCCGCCACAGCTGCACTAACCGACAAGTAACAGGTAAGTGGCAGGAACACAAAGTGCAGTGGGTGGGACGGTGGACAGCCCAAGTACAACACACACCAGGCCCCAGTCCCACAGCACAGCAAGGAGGAGCATCCCCCACACCCCACAGCCACGTGTCAGCCACCGCAGTGCACAACGACAGCCGAAAGGCAGACATCACGGTCCACAGCAATCGGTGTCAGTGGGTGTCCAGCCACCCCCACGACCCACAACACCCCCCACCCCCACAGACCTGCAACATGGAGCACCCCCGCTTAGAGCCATGTGGCATCCAGTACAGTGCACGCACGAACAACTTGCAGGTGGGAAACTGGACAGGGCTGGATTACTGGAGGCATGAGGACCATAACACGACCAACACATGGGACATGTCACGTAGCAGACGAACACGCAGCACCGCCCACCGTCACGAACAAGTGAACAATGTGCACACGGACATGAACAACAGACTCACACCCCACATGACCCATCACAGACATAGCAACACCCAAGGAGCCACGTCTGCATGCACAAGCCACACTGAATATAGTCCCACACGGCAGCCACTGTGCAACTCATCACACACAACCGAAACACCATTGAAGTCCTGTCCATGTAGCCCCTACTGCCTGTCAACAACACACCCCACAACTACGCCTATGTAAGACAAACAACACTAGACGCAACAGAGCGGAACAACATAAATGCACACGAACACCACTGAACCCATCAAACTCACAGACACACCATGCACATACAACATACCATCCATCCCATCCGTCAGCCCCAGTCTCATGAAAGGCATGTCATCCGCACAGCTGCCACACATACAGCAGTCACGCTAAGACACATGCCCATGACCAACCATGTGCCAGAAGTCAATTAAGCGCACGACACACTGTGAGCAACAACACACAACATGGGCCACACCCCCCGAGCACTGCAGTGATGCACATGGCACAGGGCAGCACGCACACCAAGGAGATGGGACAACTGCAATACGTTGGCTGGCACACAACTATCACTCACTCATAATGATGCGTCCAATGCCATGTCCAGTAATCACAACAGACAGCAAATATGCAGGCCATGTCAAGCATGCACACACCTCAAACCATGCACTGTCATGCTGCCACAACACATGTCACGTTCGGCACCCATGGCTCACAGCATGTACCCCAAAAGCATATCCCCTCCCAAATGCGAATCTGGGGCATGGCCCCCATGTTGCCATATGCGTTCCTAAGCGTTCCATTTGAACCCCAAAAGCATATCCCCTCCCAAATGCGAATCTGGGGCATAGCCCCCATGTTGCCATATGCGTTCCTAAGCGTTCCATTTGAACCCCAAAAGCATATCCCCTCCCAAATGCGAATCTGGGGCATGGCCCCCATGTTGCCATATGCGTTCCTAAGCGTTCCATTTGAACCCCAAAAGCATATCCCCTCCCAAATGCGAATCTGGGGCATAGCCCCCATGTTGCCATATGCGTTCCTAAGCGTTCCATTTGAACCCCAAAAGCATATCCCCTCCCAAATGCGAATCTGGGGCATGGCCCCCATGTTGCCATATGCGTTCCTAAGCGTTCCATTTGAACCCCAAAAGCATATCCCCTCCCAAATGCGAATCTGGGGCATGGCCCCCATGTTGCCATATGCGTTCCTAAGCGTTCCATTTGAACCCCAAAAGCATATCCCCTCCCAAATGAGAATCTGGGGCATGGCCCCCATGTTGCCATATGCGTTCCTAAGCGTTCCATTTGAACCCCAAAAGCATATCCCCTCCCAAATGCGAATCTGGGGCATAGCCCCCATGTTGCCATATGCGTTCCTAAGCGTTCCATCTGAACACCAAAAGCAAAGTACAAACCAGACCCAGGATGGGCCAGGAGCCCGCATACACCAGAGTCACAATAAGTAGGGGCACAGCAACACACCCATCGGCATGGCCAATCCGTCCCATGCCACATGTGCACAGCACACAGTCCCATTGCCAAGCACACACAACTACAGATGCTACAGCCACACACACGCCTCCGGGAAACCCATGTACGAGATTGCACGAACTGTCAATGTCAGACGACAAATACATACTTCGCCAGGTGCAACACAATAACAAATCTCATTCTCTCCACAGGTGACGAACTGCTGGATGCTGGGGATGGAGCCAGCAGCCAGCACAGCCAGCCTACAAGCCCCCAACGAGGACACACGGATCTGGAGGATCTGTCCTCCTCTTCGGACACGGACAACCAAGCAGGCCCATCTGGTGTGGCAGGGCCCAGCCGCTCCCCAGGACCCCTCCTACCCACCAACCCATCATCCAGGGCTGCTGAACATTCACAGCCCCCTGCTGCCACTGTCGTTGCGGCCACACCCACGGTCATTGTGGCCACTACCACTGCCGCAACCGCCACCATCGCCGCACCGACCACCACCGCCGCCACCACCGCCACGTCTTCGCTGGCACCAGCCCCAGCGCAGGTGGTGGCCCGGCCGACTGGATCCACCCTGGGAGCCACAGCGAGGACCGTGGTGAGCAATGTGGCTAGTGGGCAGGCCGGTGGCAGCAGGACTGGTAGGAGGAGCAGGGTCAGGGAAACGCCAGCCTCCCCTGGGAGCCATGCCCTGCCTCACATGGCCAGAGTCCTTGGGGCCTATGAAGAGGCCCAAGGACAATGGGTCCGGTCTGCTTCAGACACGCGTGAGGTGCTGGGGGTGCTGAGGTCCATGGACGCCCGTATGGGCCAAATCGTGGACCTCATGGGACAGCTGGTGGTGGCGGTGAGGTCACAGCCAGGGACAGCAGCTCCCCTCCGCCACCACCTGCCGGGGCGCAGGGTGGAGCAGCAGTGTCCAGTTCCCCTGCGTCCACAGCCAGTGATCACACCTCAACCACCAGCATGTCGCAAGCAGGCACCCCCCTCGCAAACGTGGAAGGGGCCGTCCGAAGTGGAAACAGATCTCCCGGGAGGACTTCGCACGCTCCAAACGCAAGTGAGGCAGCCAGCCAGCCTTCCGCCAGCCTTCCTTGACCAGCCACTGCATTGACTTGGACTACGATCCCACTCCACACAGCCATCTGGATGGCATGTGTGTGTTGGACTATGGACATAGAACCAGTGGGTACACCCTGATCATCACGCAGCCATGACCGACAGCTCATTGTCACTGCACGCACCACTTTTGTCATCACCTTACACACAATCACATGTCACAGTTTGTAATAAATGCACCTTTTTCACTAACTGCTGTTTGTGCCCTGTGTCTTATTTGTACGGAATACAACGGCCACCTTGGGCGGAAAGGCACCTGATGCGTGGCATGGCATTTGAATCCGGAGGGCCTGTAGGGACCTAGGGGTGGGAGACAGAACAGGAGCACATTCAATGAGTGTGTCACACACCCATCACACAGTACATGTCAACAACTACAAGCAATGTACACACATCGCACAGAGCAATAGGGCACAATGCCACAGCCACCAACAGTGGCATACTACCCTGGCCATGGAGCGTTGACACACAGCACGCAGTGAACAAACGGCCACCCTGACACAGCACACACACACCTGCACAGATACAGCCACATCAGCCGTCGTACATGGACACTCACCGTCAAGTGAAGTAGCGGGCGATGAGCTGCTGCCGCACATTACCAGCTTCCTCCTCTCCGCTGTCCTCCTCACTCGAGCTGTCCTGGTCTGCGGGCTGGGGCCCTGGTTGATCTCCGTCATCCACGATGAGGGGGATCTGCTTCCGAATGGCCAGATTGTGCAGCATGCAGCACGCCACCACTATCCGGCACACCTTCTGTGGGGAGTACGCCAGCGCACCCCCGGTGCGGTCCAGGCACCTGAACCTGGACTTGAGGAGGCCAAAGGTACGCTCGACCACACGTCTGGTCCTCCCATGTGCCTCATTGTAGCGATCGTCTGCTGGGGTGCGAGGATTCCTCAATGGACTGAGCAGCCATGCCCCATTCGGATACGCAGAGTCACCTGGGTGTGAGGGACACAGAGAACCGTTGCTAATCCAACTGGACAGGGGACAGCATCGCACAGCCAGCACGCTACACCACTCCACATACTCACCGACAATACAGGCACGATCCTGTTGCATATTGGACATCAGTCTTGGCAAGATGCTGTTGCGCATTATGTGTGCGTCATGGGCCGAGCCTGGGAACTTTGCACACACGTGGGTGATCACCATGTCCGCAAGGCACACCACTTGCACATTCAGGGAGTGCGTGTGCTTCCTGTTGCGGTACAGGTGCTCAGTGGCCTGTGGTGGAACAAGGCCGACATGTGTGCAGTCAATGGCTCCAACGACGTGTGGGATTCTGCCAAGGGCATAGAATGCACCCTTCACTGCCGCCAATTCACGAGCCCTGGGGAAGCGGATGTACCTGTTCCGGTACAGCATCATGGCTGCCAGTACATCCCTCAGCACCTTGCTGAACATGGGCTGGGACATCCCTCCTCCACTGCCCATGTTCAGCAAGGTGCTGAGGGATGTACTGGCAGCCATGATGCTATGCCCGGAACAGGTACATCCCGCTTCCCCAGGGCTCGTGAATGGCGGCAGTGAAGGGTGCATTCCTGCCCTTGTACATTGACTGCACACATGTCGACCTCCACCACAGGCCACTGAGCTGCCTGGCTGCCGTCCCTGAATGGTGCAAAGTGTGCCCCTTCTTGTGTGCCGATGCAGACCAAATATGACACACATAATCTTGGCCTTTATCTTATAGATGTGTCCAACATGCAACAGGGTCGTGCTCTATAAGATTGATGTGCTGGCCTATGCGATGCTTATCCCTGTCCAGTTGGGCCAGCAACGGTTCTCCTGTGTCCCCTCACACCCAGGTGACTACTGCGCTCTCGAATGTGGGCATGGCTGCTCAGTCCATTGAAGGTGTCCTCGCACCCTTGGCCTAGGCGATTCCTTACGATGAGGCACATGGGAGGACCAGGCGTGTGTGGTCGAAGCGTGCCTGCTGGCCTCCTCAAGTCAGGTTCAGGTGCCTGGACACACGAGGATGGCGTACTCCCACGGTGTGCGCGGATAGTGGTGGCGTGCTACATGCTGCACAGTCTGGCCATTCGAAGCAATCCCCCTCATCGTGGATGACGAGGATCAACCAGGGCCCCAGCCCGCAGACCAGAGACAGCCATCGAGTGAGGACGGAGAGGAGGAAGCAGAGTGGATGCGGCAGCAGCTCATCGCCCGCCTCACTTCGCGGCGGTGAGTAATCCATGTACGGCGGCTACTGATATGTGGCTGCCGTCTGTGCAGGTGTGTGTGTGTGTCAGGGTGGCCGTTTGTTCCCTGCGTGTATGTGCGCTCAATATTGGAGTACCGCTGTGTGGCTGTGGCAGTATTAGGCCTATTGTGATGTGGGTGGTGACGTAGCTGTGTGATAGGTGTGTGACACACTCATTGAATGTGCTCCTTTGTTCTGTACTCCCTTACGGATACTACAGGCCTCGATTCAAATGCCATGCCACGCATCAAGTGGCGTTGTATTCACGTACAAATGCGCAGGGTACAGTAGCAGTTAATTAGTGCGTCCACAGGCAATGACATGTGATTGTGTGGAAGTGATGACAAGCGTGCAGTGACAATGGCTGTCGGTGACGTCAGAATGCCTTACTGGTTCTATCCCATAGTCCAACACTTGCATGCCATCCCGAGATGAGCGTATTAGTCCCAGAGTCAATGCAGTGGCTGGTCAGAACTGGCAGAGCTGGCACAACTTGCTCACTTCTTGCGTTTGGAAACGTGCGAGAGTCCTCCCGGGAGATCTGTTCCCTTCGGGCCTGGCCTTGCGTGCCTGCTGCTGACATGCTGGTGGGTGTGTACCCTGCGCTTCAGCCATGTGGCAGCCTGAGAGCTGGCTGGGCCTCACACCAGCTGTCCCCATGGAGTCCACGCGATTTGTACTCTGGCGTCCATGAACCTGCCTCAGAAGCGTGTCAGCAGACCGGACCCGGCCATAGACTCTTCATAGGCCCCAACTCTGGCCATGTGAGCAGGGGCATGGCAGAGACTGGGTCCCCTGCTCCTCTGTCCTGCTGCCGCCGGCCTTGCCCTGGCCACATTGCTCACCCACGGTCGCTGTAGCCCAGAATTGGGTCGGCAGGCCTACCTAGAGCAGACTGAGCAAGCGAAGGCGTGGCGGCTCTTCGATGCTGGCGATGAATGGCCGTGCCTTTGTACGTAGATGTGGCATAGCATTTAGTGGCAACCAGTGTTCAGCAGTGGTTGAGTAGACAGGAAGGCGGCTGCCGCAGATGGGCTGCCTCGTGTCAGGGAGAATCAGATCGTGTCTAACAAACAACAGTAAGCAACTGCCATCCCCAGCATCCAACAGTGGTAGAAGAATGAATTTGCCAGTAATGGGCACCCTGGCAGCCTCATTTGTCGTCTGATGATGAGCAGTTAAAATACCAACAAGTTCTACATGCTCCCAGATATTAGTAATGTAATGTAGTTGTATGATATATGCACATGGGCTGGTGTAAATAAATAGTCATGCTAAATATACTGTGACTTTCTGTGTATCAAATACAAACATCCTAGATTAGTTTACTACTGCACACAGTATTCAGATAATTTTAAATGACGCATATCTTTAACATGGGAGCTATACTAGGTCACATTTGGAAGTGCTTTGGGATTCAAATAGGCTTCCTTAAACATATACTCAACAATACATGGAATATCACATTTGGAGGATGCCTGGGAATTAAATGGAAGCAGCCCAAACTGCCTTCTCTTAACATGAACCATGCCCAGATTCCCTGAAGTCTTCTTGGGAAGCAGCAAGCGCATATGTATGAATACATACTAGATTTGAAGTCTCTGGGGCTAAATGGAGAACGCTTAGAAACATAGATATACTTAGATTCGCATTTGAAGTGCTCTTTGAGTTCAATGTAAAGAACGCCTTTACATGAATAACTATTATTTAAATGAGGGCATATATTTTGAACAAATGAGCATAAATATATTTGTATACTAGTGCATTCTTTTTTTTTTGAGGTTAAATGGGGCAGCAAGGGAAACCGCATATGGCAACATAGGGCCATGCCCCAATTCGCTGGAGGGTACTTTTAAGTACATGCTGTGAACCCATGGAGACTGCCACAGCGTGGCCCTTGTGTTGTGGCAGCATGACAGTGCATGGTTTTAGTGTGTCCATGGCCTGCATGTACTGTGCATTGTGATTACTGGACATGGCGACAGACATGTATCATTATGAGTGAGTGTAGTTATTATTGCCAATAACGTATTACAATTGTCCCCATCTCACTTGGTCTTTGCGTGCATCCTTTCTGATGCTACATGTGTGTTGTGCTTCACAGTGTGTCGTCTTTGAACCAGCACATGATATAAATGGTATATTGTCTTAAGCATCTTTAATGTGGTATCTTCTCTTGAATATTATGCAGATGAATGAATGTACATGTATGTCTGTGAATTTGATGGAATTCAGTGGTGTGTGCATTTATGTTGTTCATCTGTTGCGTCTAGTGTGTTTGTCTTGTGGTGATGAGTGTTGTTGACAGGCTGTGGCTACGTAGTTAAGTTCAATGTGTTTCGTGTCCATTGGCTGCTGATGATAGACATATTCAGTGTGGCTTGAATGTTATATGTCTGTGATTGTTCATGTCCGTGTGCACATTGTTTTGCTGTTGATATGACGTAGGCATATGCGTGTGTATTTGTATATTTCTCATGCCTCAGTGTCAAGCCTGTCAATTTCCCTGCAATTCAGCCGTCGTCCTGTACTGTCTGCATGGCTCTTGTGCCTCATGTTCTGAAGTGTTGTGGTCGTGTAGTGAGCTGTACCCGCTGACACCCGTGCTGTGGGTGTGTCTGTGCACTGCGTATCAGCCACGTGGCCACACTGAGATGCTCTCTGAGACTGGCTACAGTGGGCTGTCCACCGTCCACCCTTGCGCACTGTGCCCTTGTAGGTTAGATGCAGCCATGGCACATTCCCACATGAGTGTGCTTCATTGTCTTTCTTTGCCTTGAGGACCTATTGTGGTTACGTATGCATGTCCCCGCGGCCTACAGTTGTTGGTTTGAAGCCAGTAATGTGGCATGGCTCTGTTGCATGTGTGTGATATGTGCTGTGCTGAACATGAGTGTTGTCAGGAAGTATGCTGTGTAGTACATGTGAGTACATAGCGTGTGCTGTGCCACGAGACACCCTCCCCCTGCTAATCCGGCGAGGATCCGGATATGCATTTCACCTTGAAGTCCGGCCAGTGAGCGACGTAACTCTCGCCTCCTTCTTTCTTGACCAGGCTCTTTAATGCGTTTGATAATCTCGACTCTGTTCCTTTGAAGTCTTGCCATTGACCTGGTCGATCATTCCACATTCTATTTCTGAGTGGCCCCTGGACCATGTTCTAGATTTGTGTTGCACACTGATGTCTCGTCGGCCATGACCGTCAATCCTGTGTGTTTGGTGGTGGTGTGTGAGTGATGTGCGTTTCTGTGTCTGCTGTCCTTTGTATCTGTCTGCGTCTCTGGTTTGCAATGTAGCTGGGTGTGTCTGTGGGAGTGCTGCTTGTACTCGCCTATGTGGATGTGTCCTCATGTCTGTTGATTTCAGGTGTGTTGTCTGGGGTTCTGGCCTTTATTTTGTTTGTCACGTGAAATTTTGGATGTCATGTCTTATGTATTTGTCGTGTGTGATAGCTGTGGCCTTTCTTGGATTCTGTGCGAATGCGTTGGCATGCATGGCCGTGTCGATGGAGATTGTTGGCTGTACTTGTCTATTTGTGGTTTTCAGCGTACTCATCTTCACGTCTTGTCGTAATTTCACTTTTCGTCTTGTCTCGGCGATTTTAGATCTTTGATATTCGTCGATGAGCGGTGACTTCGATTTTCAATTTGAACAATTAGCTCATTTCGTTTGATGTAATCATGTGGGCATTCAGGCGTGTATATGTGATTTGCATCTATGCATAGCTGAATTTATTGCAGCCGGAGTATGCATGTCTTCGTGACGATTTCAATGTCGAGTATTGCTCATCGATACCCGACAGTCCTGGGTCCCGACGCAGTCAACGTTCAATACCCAATAGAGTCGCGACTCAACTCTATTCGGCGCGTATTTCTATTGGAGCGTGCATTGGCTATGGAAGCCAGCATATGCTTCCCATGAGAACTGAAGTGCTGTTCCGGGTGCCTGCCCGCGGCGTCTCAAGATCAGCAGGGGCATCACTGCGGTCCGGCTCACTAGGGAATTTGCTGAAATTTTCAACATGGTTTCATTGAGCGTATGAAAACCATAGCGGCTGCATCCTGGTAGCGTCGCGCTGTAGTAAAGACGGGTCAGCCCGGCGAACTCTTGGGCTTCCGTCAGAAGACAGCCACGCGGCCAGTTCAATTCCGGCAAATTTCGAAACTGGCGATGTATTAATAGGCCCACAAATGTGCAATAGATTGAATAAAAATCATGCAAAAGAGTACTGATAACTATATCTAGATCCATAGGAAAGGACAAAGAAGTAGATGCAAAACTGTACTGAAAGGAGTTTTATTTTTGGGCGATAGAGATATTTGCTAGATGCCATTTTCATGAGCTAGCCACTTCACCAATACAGAATGAAATCTGACCATTTTCTTGGAGGTAGAGCCCATATATCACCTCTTACTAACAGTACTCTGATTTAAGGGTAAAAGGCGCATGTAGTAATATAGGTTATCCCATATTTCAATGCAACAATGAAATCTGAAAAATTGTGCGTACAAATATTATTACAAATATAGCGATAAATGGCTGAGCTAATGTAATTACACTAAAACAACCGCAAGATAAAGAGACCAGAGCAAATTAAAACTGTGATTAACAAACAATTTAGTTCATTTTGGCAATAATCGATAAGGAAAATCAAACAGAATACAACCAGATGTCACCTTTAGATTACCTTCGGGAATTTCAATGTATTGTAAGACACCTGCTACCAACAATGACTGTAAAACACACCCAAGTATGTCCTGACAGATATGTTTAAGTATGTCTAATGCAAATTCCAGAACTTGCTCAGAATGTCAATTGCAAATTAACCAAAATAAAAGAGCCTTCAAATCAAGGGGAAATAACAGACAAAGAGCTGAAATCAACACACTAAATATTGACAAGTAGTGCTTTAAATATGTATTGGAATACTAAGCAACCATATCTGGACAACAGTCTAAAAAATTGACAAAATGATCAGTTAGATAACTGGAATTCAAACAGTACAATAATATCACAACATGAAACTTCAGAAGAAAGGTCAAAGAGAAGATATACTCCCATCACCACTTTGATGCCTTGATGTATTAGTAAGTATACTGCTATGGAAGGAAGAATGATAAACAATGGTAAGTTATTAGGCAATGATATTTCTAAGTGCTATTCCCATTGCTAACATTGAGCATATAAGCAGATGGATCATATTTGGAATACTGTAACTAATAGACTGCTGACCTCCTCATACACATTTATTACTAGCGGTATCTGAAAATTTCTGGAAAGTCAGCATTATCCACCTGCAAAATAAACATGATTATCACCGTTGCAACTGTTACATGATTATTAATAGCTACCTTTCAGTGCTATACATATCACACAAAGTCCACAGGAGCATTTTCCTGATAATAACAGAACAGACTGAGTCCTAAAGCTGCTTCTTTCCATGTCATCTAGATAACGTATTAATCTTACAGAAAATATACAAAGTCAATTGCAGAAATTATTGCACAAGTAAACTAACAATATGACTGTGTTCTTCGTTATAGACTGAAATCAGATCCAACTAAATGATGAAAATATTTACATTAAAAGATCAATAGAGAAAACAACCTCAGAAAGAACATATTATACCTATTTAAAAACGTATAAAAATCAGTTAGAAACAAAAAACACACTCATTACCCTCCCACAAACAAGGAGAAGTTATTAGGTAAATATGCCAACAAATTTCTGCATATAACCACAGTAACATAAGCGTATAGCTCTGAATATCTAAGCAAAGCGCTTATGAAGCCATAAAAACACTAATAAATAACTTTCAGGTAAACTGACAAAGAACATAATGATGCGTAAATTTTTGCCACTTCCTCAAGGTAAAACTGTCATTGTTATTTTTTAAAATATTTTTAATTTCAGCATGTTACAACGAAAAGGAGACTGAAAGCCAAAACAAATAGCAGTTATTCAAACACACGTTGTCTCTTAAATACAATAATGAAATACAACATAAAGTTAGCACGCATCTGAGCCTAGCCTTTACCCCTTCCTACTGCCGGCCCCTCCCGGGGTTGTCCCTATCGTAAACATAAAGTGTCAGGTAACCAAAAACAAAATAACTTTTATCTCAAGCCATTTAACTATTAATTCCATATCTTTAATCCTTTCCTGCGTGCTTATCCTATTCCCATGAACCTTTCAAAATTGGTTGTCTCAATCTTAGCCATTGAGTGAGCTAAACGGTGGGATTTGGATGTCTTCATGCTATGATTAGACAAGTATTGCCATGCAAATAAAATCAGTACTCAGTTTCCTAAAACACTTGGGCATATTAAGGAAGTTGACAAGTGGAATACTCTCCCAAACAGTATTTTTATAAAATTTATGATACTGCGCTCAAATACTTAATTTTGCGTAGCAATTAACATATAACTGATCAGCACAATATAAGGAACAACGTAAGGACAGGGTTCCACAATCACCATTCATAATCTTTAAGAATTGTTATATAGTGAAAACTGAGACAAAATTGGGCTTGAAATTCTTGCTGGAATTAGGAAGCGTAGTGGATGGAGAAATAAAATCCTCGGATAATTTCTGGCATTAATATCCAGCATCTGTATATTAAAGAGAATTTATATAAGGCTTAATAGATGATGTTTATTTCCCAAATTACTATTGCAACTATGAATCACCTTTAGACCACCCCTTTTTTTTTAAAAAGTCAGCATTACTATAAATTTAAAAAAATCTCTCGGATAATCATGGTAATCCTTGGAATTTCAGAATGAAGTGGCACCGTGTTGAAAATCCCCCAGCTTTGATAGGCCTTTTAATCCTGCCAGTTTTAATTATTACATCATTAAATTCCTGTGTAAATTATGGTTGTGCATATATTGGAGTGTAACAATTCAGCCCGTATTTAGGCAAGTATTTTCGAACCGCATTTCATAGTTTAAATCCAGCTATAATAGACCTGTCTGTACGTTCATATCAGCCCCATACTCCCTGCCTTGTGGGGTAGATAGTTCCCAGTCTCTCATCCCTATCTAGGCTCATTAAAGAGTTAAGTACCCAATAATAAGCAGCCCTCCCTTTCTTGACAGTGAAAGGAAATCTGTAGATACACATATCCCCATGTAATTCGTGAGTCATCTTCAATCTTTTTCAGGCAGAGAGCGTTAACTCAATAGATTTAACCGTATAAAATAAATTTAAATAAATATTTTATTCTACATCTGTAATAATGAAAAATTTAATAATTTCTAGCTTTATTAATCAGTCTATATTACATTCACTATCCGTTCAATATTAGCCAGGATATCACTGAAATATGTAGCCTTTTCTACTTGCCGTACCCATACTAACATTTTACAAATTAATCTGAGTCTTAGGTATCAAGGAATATCCTAGACCTCCGGAATCTCTCTCTCCACCATTTCTATCGATATTAGGGTTAGTTGTAACTATGGCTATACTCATTAAGCTAAAACCTTTATGCCAGCCATGACAAACAATAAATTCAATTTTGTTCATTTCAAGCAGGCAAAGAAAGGATCTATACAAGACAGCGTGGTGAGCTTCATTAATTTTCTTGTGGTTAAATGTTTCCGTTAAATTGCCATTATAAATTATTTTGCAGTTAATAATTTTTTATACAGCATTTTAAAAGGCCACTGTGAATCTCCTTTGTCTCCATAAAAACCCAGAAATTTTGTCGAAGACACTATAACGTCCTAATAATAAGTGCCATTGGCTTTCTTTCAATATATGGTATATCGAAGACAATATTGTTCTCTAATGATCTGTAATTACCTAAGCCCAGAGACATAAAGCCATGTTGCCATGGTGATATTATCTTGTGGATAATACCTGCCCTGGCAGCTGCTTGTCGTAGATTTTACTATCTGTGTTAATTAGGTAATGGAAACCGATAGGAGAGGATCGACAGGGATTTATTCAAAGAATAATAATCTTTGCTTAGACCATGACTGGAAGGTTTGACCTTACACTTTATGTATGGATAGCTGAAACATAATGCCATAATACAGGCAAAAATGTTTTGTAAAATTAGAAGTGGAATTATCCCAGCCCCATGCTTGCCATAAAAAGGCTATTAATACATAATGAAATAGATCTACCCTTTAATAGAGCTCATCAATCTCTCGGTCAACCTAATATTGTAGATGGTACTAAATTGAGATATATCGTAATACTTCTAGAATGCGCTTAAAATATACTTGAGTATAGAAATTCTTATAGTATTCTGAAAAAGCCTTCCGAATACCTTTCCGCTTTTCCTGGAATCTCTAATTTCCTATAATAAATGACTACCCTTTTCTCTCTGCCGTGTTCTAGCCGCAGAGTGGTGTCAGTCCATAAGTTTCCTTCCCCCATGTGCAAATCCTATCTGCCGCTTTTTGCAATATGTTCTAGCACTGCCCTCTGTGGATCATTCCCATCTCTGATGAAAATGATAAATTCTTTCTCTACCAACACCAGCAATTAATCATAAATATCGTTTATCTCTCATTTAGCATTGAGCGGAAGCCATTGTTTCTCCCTAATAGCTGATTTTTAATGCGTCCCCACTGTACCGATCCCGATACTCTCCTTAATAAAATATGGAATCCAATTCTTTCATGTGGTTACAATATTTATCATTTAAAGGGGTCGGTGAAATGTCAGTTCCTCTGTTTCCTCTTATTTCCACCACTAGCGAACCTGATAATGCGTGAATACTTTTTTCAATTGTGCACACCAACTGTAGTGAGATGCAAAATAAATCTGAGTCTTACTAACTTTATTATGTGGAAAGAAATATGCATTAATTTTGTGAAGTGCCGTGCCTGCCAAATATCACTCAGTGCTTGTTCAGAACATAACATCCTCAATGCCTTAACAGCTTCCGCCCATGTAAATCATTCTTTATCCTGGACTATATTTGGCAGCCCCTGTTGAGGTATAAATTACTAGCAGTGGCCAATTAACCAGCTCATTATTCATAGCGTCAAAGATGGAGTAGATCTAGAGAATGCTACCATATAAAGAACATATTGTGGCGATATATTTCATTCTGACAATTGGCTGACCCACCTCCCATGTTTGCTGCTGAAACCTTCTTTAAATTGTAATGAGCATTTTACCCGATATCTGCCTGCCTAACCCCTAGCATCTTGTGTTGCTAGCCCCCTGTATATCCCATAGTACTTAGAGATTTAATCTGAAGTTCACTTCAATATGTGTTTCTTGTAGACAATATATGTCAGCTTTAAATGGCTCGGAGGAGCGCTGCTATGGACTCTTAGATTTCTTAGGGTCATTCGAGCCACAGACGTGGTGGCTACTCTTTTAGCTTACCATGGCCATTTTAAAATCTTTAAGATATACATGCAAAATAGCGTTAACAAAATCCTAACGTGAACCATCACTGACCCTAACAGCCCCATCCCATCCCCAGCCACCACCACGCACAGGCAGCGGTTTGAAGGCTGGCTGTGATGTATAGACAACTCCCAGCCATCCTTACTTCATGAGCTTCTTCTGTGACTTCTCACCTGAACCAACAATTACTATCATGCTTTCAACTCCAACATTAATATCTAAACATTGGTCACTAGATGTCTCTTCTGATGCCCTTTCCTCCAGTAGGCTTCAGCTTCTGCCCTTTCGAAAAAACTTCGTCATATTGTGATAATTTGGATTCTGTAGGCGTTATACAATTACTGAAAATTAACAGCGCATCTCTCCGCGTTCCACACTATGCGATGAGCAAAATCAGGTGCAAAAACGGCCCATTAAATTCCCTGCTACTGTTAGACTTGTAATCAGGCAGTGTCTATCGCAGTAAAACGTCTCAAAGAAAACAATACTCGGGGAATGACAGTATTGGAGAGCATTGAGAATGAAGCGGTAACATGCCTAGTCTCCTTATCCCAATCCCCAAGTTTGAGAAACTCAGGGAATGCAAAACAGACAGTGTATTATGGCGATATCGTCCCTTCCACTCCCTCCGGCCTCCAAGAATGCGGAGGTTGTTCCTCAGCAAATCTGCCTCTGCTCCTCGACTTTTATTAAATCTATACCATGCAATGTCCCCTGTGTAGGTGAGGCAACATCTTTCCAAATTCAGTGCACTGGCTTTCCACGTTGACAATAAGACCATCTCATTGCAAGTCGCCTACTCCGAATTGCTCCCTGTAACTTCTGTGTGGCCTGTCGATTTTTAAACGATTGTCCGTTTTCACCTCTTCCTGGAAGCCTTTGATTGTACCAGTTAGGAGGAGTTCTTAAGATCTTCTTCCCCTGGAACATTTTAGGATTTTCACTGCCCATATTCCAACACTGAGATTAATACCACCTGAAATGACCATACAGTCTGATAAGGGTAACAAATTAGGATGAGAGTAGTCCCAACAAACATCGCGTAATCTCGCTATACAACCACTGCCTTTCTCTTTCTCTATTTCAGCCAGTATCCGTTTGCATTGATGCCCTGAATTCTGATGTGCCAGTCTTGCACCTCTGCCCCAACTCTCACTGGAGCGTAGGGCCAGTTTCATGCCGCCAGATTCATCTGTAACAGTAGGTTCTCCCAATGTTTTTGTTCGGTTGAAGCTGTAGTATCCCTTGCTACTGTAAACGCTATATTTGCCGAGACAAGAACTCATATGCTTTAGGTTCAGAATTGTGATAATCCACTGAAATTCCTCATGGCGCAATACAGTCTCCGTCTATTTCGCACTCTGCTTGGAGAGGGCAGGGCAAAGATGCAAATTCTGAATATATTGCTATTACCACAAAAATATACACGTGAAGTCTATCCTTTGAGTGTTATAATTTCTGTTACTAGATTAACAACTAAATCAACTAGGATCATTAGGATATTATTCAGCGCAGAAAGTCACGAGGGTCTAAAGTGTGCTGATGCTCTTGCTTTCCCCTCTATTTCTGCTTCTAATTCTGCTCTCTCTGTTATGACCGAGATAACAGATTGTGCCTGGAAGTCTATCCCCTGTTGTTTTGTTTTAATTCTTTAGCCCCTGTTCTCTCCTGACTTCAACAATGCCTTTGAACAACATTTTTTAAGCCCCGTGTCTCTAGGCGATGCACAATGGAAATTCTCTGGCCTGACCTTGCTAGTAGTAGGCGATGTTAATAAACGCATTCTTAAAACAACATTCCTGCAAGCGCGCCCTACTGTTGTATCTCTTCACAGATAAATATAACACTTCATATCTAACCACACATCTAGCACGTCAATCTTCCACTTGTATCTTCCGTGATACAGATAAGACTACCACGGAACAAGCTGGCGATTAGATCAGAGCAGAAGTGAAACACAGGAGATTTCTTGGCAGTATATGCCCAGTATTAGGAAAACCACGAGCTGCACGCTATTCCTTCTCTCGAACAAAGCACCAGGTGAAGTATATTACTCGTGAAAACAAGAACAAGTAACAAACTCGCTCCATGAGTGATCTTCTTATATAATCCATGTTTCTTTTCTTATTTTCTCGCCGCATCCTGTCACATATAGTAATGAACAGCAGAGAGCTGCAGTGGCTGCCAGCTACACCGAGCCATCAATGACCCAATGTGTATTAATTGATTTTTATAAGCATGAGAAATGCGATGCCGTGAAAATTCAGAAGGTAAGATCATAGTATAGATTACATGGCATATAATAGAGCTGAATTAAGCCTCATATAACAGAAAGCGTCTTAAGCTGTTTCTAAATGAAGGCGCTGGTACTTCATAGTAATCAGCAGTGTCCAAAGTGTGGGAGCTGGAGCCAGATGCTCGGCTGATGGATGTTATGTAGCCTGAGGTAAACAGCGTAAAAATTCTGTAATCATCAACACATGGTATGGGACCTCAGACGTTCTTTGATAGGCAGGGCTTGCCATGGATACCTTATGGCGATACAGAGGTATCTAGCTCTCTGGTGATTGGAAACAATGTAACTGAAGCAGAGAGCATGGGCAGTCTTGGCAACCTAAATCATTCGTCATTCAATACCACATGATACCACAAAATAAATTCTTGCTGCAATAACATCACCTAGAGAAAAATGTGTTGATCCTATCTGACAATGGGAGCCCTCACCGTTGAAAAATTAGGAACTCTGACTATAGCCAGCGCATAATAATAAAGAAATATGCACAGATATACACACGAATGTAATTTCCCTCAAGCTGAAGATTTGACTGAAATATTTTATTTATTGCAAACTGTAGTGTGATAAATTATCTCTAAATTATACATTCAAGATACTGATTCATAGCAGACAGCAGAGACACACATACAGACACCCAGAAACAACAGAACTAATATGAATATTTCACCTCACTCGTTACTACATTAACTATAGCTCACGCCTTCTCTAACAATTTAGATTGCATCCCTTACTTCACCATGTGAATCATAGCATTCTGGCACTTACAACATCACAAATTACATTATTTGTCAGCACACTGTATTAATTAGAGTGGCCAAGTTACTAGCTATTAATAGTGTGGCAAATGAAGATTGTTTCTTTATAATGTATGGAAGTGTGTATTTATAATTAATTTGAAAGTGTTGTATTAGAATTATAAATTATAAGTTTATAACAAAGATTTGTTAAGTTTTGTCACGTATAAAAAAATTAAATTGCCTTAATTGAAAGGTGATGCATTAATTATAGATTTAGATAATGCCAACTTTAACATTCAATAATTGTGTAGTTTAAGTTTGGTTTTTTATAATACCTATCACAAAGGTATAACCTTTTCAATAATTTAATGTTTACAATAAAAATGTGGCTTAATCATAAATTGATGATATCAATTAGGTAGATATAGCATCATGATCAAATATTGTATAGTGTGTGTCATAGAATATGTAGTGTCTTCTGAGTGAAGTGGAATGGTAACATGCATTGGAATATTATATGACAGAATAAATTAGTAATATTTGTATTTGTCAGTGATAAAATTGACAAATAATAAATCAATGGAGGACAGGTGTTCAATAGGTCCTGACGCTCCTAGATAAAAGAGGGTGCAATTCCCCTATAAGGAGGATAAGGCTGTCAAGGACACAGAAGCAGTAGGCAATTCGAAGTTCCAAAGTGATCAGATCTGAACCTCACACCCAAATTGTAATGCTATCTTGGTCTGCTCCTTGGCAGTACTGTGTATGTTACTGAGGCTAGTAATGTAATTCACATTCAGCACACCATAAATCTGTTCATCACTGATTGACTTACATGAAAAGTAATATAAAACATCAGCTTGTACTACCACTAGTTCTGCCAAGTGATATAGCCCAGAGAGCTATTGCATATACATTACTAGTACTGACTATTGATTGCAATAGTATAGGTAAGACAGATAACAGCACTACAACAGTACTAGTAAAAGAAGTGACTGGAAGTAAGTAAGGGCTAAAATATGAGGCAAACTTATAGAGCATGGCCCACAAATAAATGCAATTACAAACTACTCACATGGACTGCTGCGGTACAGGACTACCCTCCTCGCCAGCCTGAAAATTTCGGTGAGCTGGCAAATGTATGTAAATAATTGTCTTGGTCATGGAAGTGCGTAGCTGAAATTAGCAGGTGCAGGAGATTTCTGATGGCGCAGCTGGATGCCAGCAGCTGGAAAGTGAAATGCGTGACCAAATGCGCAAGCAGGCATCAAGGAATCCACCGGCCTTTTCGCTCTGCTGTCATGAAACGGCTCTGCGATATTTATGTATATTTGGAGAATAATAATGATAGTATAAACAAAATCAAATTACATTTATATTTTAAATAAAAATGATGAAAACAAAATATTTGGCAATAGAGAGGGAGATTTAGCGTGCAGTAAGCAATTTTATCGGAAAATCACAGAACATACATTAATTGGGTGGCTTCAATGTTTGATAATATATATTGGGAGAATAATAATGGTGTAGGCCATTGTCACAGAATAACCAAAGTGATGAGTTAAAATCAAAGTATTTGAAAATAAGAAAATTAAAACATTTAATTTGTATGCTAGGAGAGGAATGAAATTGGTCAGTAACTCAAACAGATTTAGGTCTAAATAAAGTATTAGTGAGACAATATGAGTGGGATTTAAAACTAGAATTTCCGATATAGGATTGCAGACTCCCAAGTTCAAACAATGTGTACATATTAGTGTAATCCACAGATAAGTCACACGTCAATGAATAACCTGTTCAGTGCTATCCCACATGGGCAATAAATCAGGACCGAGTGAGAACATGCCTGCCTGCTTCTCAGTATATTAACAGAAATATGTGTATAATTATGCTGATGTCCAGAATATATTATCATTCAACATTTGGTAATAGTGGAAGGGGAAAACCACCATTATTCTTTCTGCGGAATACTCACTGCAGTGTCCATTTGAATAAATCAGATATTAATTCCAAAAATGGGCACTCATCCTTCGTGGTGCTGCGTGGATGACCCTGCGGGGATTCAGCTAATTCTGGTTTTCACAGGTCTAGTGGTGATGCCCCTGCGTAAGGAAACATACAGGGGCAATTAATAAAGATATACACAATCTTTGGTCTTAATTTATGCCAACACTGTAATGTGTCATCGGTGTGATATACGGATGTCTCTGTGAGTTGATCCCCACATAGTAGAGAAGGTAATGCTATGACAGGAGAGGTTCCACCTTCAGATTACTGAGTAGTAATAGGGGAATTCTGGTGATATTACTAGAAGTCTTGCAGATTCTGAAAGGCCTGCTTACGCCTGAGTGTGGTGGGGGGCAGGACCCCAAATATAGTATAGGTCAATGTTTCAGTAACGTTTTCTGTATATGGATAAGTTGGGTGTAAATGTGGTGACGCATGTGATAATGTCATTTTGTTTTGACCCTCGGTTCCAGAGCTACTCTGTTGTTGTTTTTAGCTCTCTTGCAGGACTGGTTCACAATTTTGGGTGGGTAGTTGTGGGCTCTTAGGTTGTTGCTCAGTGTTAATGACAGTTGCTCATAATCCCTGGTGTTGCTGCACTTGTGGTAAAGATGGAGAAACCGCCCATATGAAGAAGTTATCGCAAAGCGCCTTGGGATGGTGGCTGTTTGGCAGAGCAGCAGGCTTTTGCAGTCTGTCATTTTCTGGTAGGTAGTCATTAAAAGCCTCCCATGGTTGATTGCAATCAAGGTCCAAGAAGGGTAGTTCACTTGTAGAGATAGTCTTGGTAAACCTCAGGTAAGGATTGGGAGAGTTGATCCAAGTGAAGCAATCCTCACAAATATCCATACCACTGCATTTCAGATGATGATATCATCTATGTAAACGCTGACACCACAGTTTAATATTGGTGTTTTATGTGTTCACATCTGTAGAGATAAATTTAATTACCAGACCGGAGGCTACCATTATGCATATTTCTTTTAATGTAACTCCAAGCAGCCACTTGAAAGCATTACATCACAAAGTGAAAAGGTTCCAGAGCAGAACATTAAGATCATACAATAGCCATGAGCACAGAACAGTCTGCCTCTTTCAAATGCGGCTCCAAGCAGACATTCAATTCTTATTACTCTCCTTATTTTACTAACCTTGCTAAATTGTTATCAACTTATAATAACATCTACTAATATCACCATTGAAATCGCTTCTGGAGGGACTTCCCCCTACTCCTTTTACTTTAGACTCCTACTGATCTCCAATTTCACAGTCAGCTTCCCATCCTTTGGTTTCCCCAACCCGAACAGATCCTTTCCCCCCTCCCCGGCAATTTCTTTCCGGTCTAGCTCCCCCTCAGCATTTTTCCACATTTCTCTTGCGAGCGAGCGCGTCTTCCGCGCACCGCCCACCAAAAATTCAAGCCGATTGACAAAGTACCACTCGGAGAAATCCCTGCACAGTGCGGGCGGCTCTCTCCCCTTCTTCCAGTCAAGCACTACTTAGAATCGGGCTCCCTCTCCATTTAGAGGTAGAGGACGCCCGTTGGAGGAAAATACCTTGGCTACAAGGACGCAACGTAGTCCTGATGCCAAGGATCTTTCCTCCCTAATGATGCCACTACATGATGCGCAATCTTACGAGGCTAAGACCTCATTTCCATGGTCACCGTCAGCTGCAGCTGCCAAGACCTTTCTCTGATCGCACGAGCACGAGCATTTACAGTGGCAGTTGCTCTGCTTCGTGCGATTGACTGCTGCCACATACGCGAGTCCTCTGATGTATTATTATGATTAGATTTAGTGCCAAACATCGCATTTCAACCTAGATTCTTTGATTTACCCCATTTAATGAGTTAAGGAAGCCTTTCCTGTTTTCAAGGATTTATCAGAGCTGAAATATGCTAACCTAAAATTCTGACTGCCTATTACCTCCAATTTATTAACAAAATCACTTCTCTTTCTCTAAACAAATTAAACTTATTTAATGTAATTTTCTTAGCAATTTCAAAATTTGGTAACTAAGGGGCCCATTACGATGGCGGGCGGAAGCACTACCGCCGTGCTGGCGGATGCAAAAACCACCAGTTACCGCCGGCACGCAGCAGTCCACACGCCCGCCCAATTACGATGCGAAAAGCAGGCCAAACACCGCCGGCAAGCCAGCAACACCGTCCGCCATCAAAGTGCGCCCGCACACGTAGCGAGCGCAGCACAACTGACACACACCGTCCGGCGAAACACGTCCCGCCCGGCGCATAAATTACGATGCCGCAAACAAACGGCTCCCACGGCAAAGAGACACCGCACGTGAAAAGAGGCGGAAACACGGACGCAGAGCACGGACAACGAAGAAGCGGCACCCCGGGCATGAATCCAGCACTGCAGGCCCTTCCCATGCTTCTGCTGATGCACCACCAAGGACGCAGCGTGCCGCGGAGACGCAGGTAGGCACACACACAACAAGTGCACGCAAACAGCGCACACAGTGCAAGGGCGGATAAAGCGGACAACCCCCACCAGCGCGTGCACACTACACATCCACCATTGCATCCACATATGACACACAGGCCAAATCCTAACATCGCGGAACACATGTGTACACACCACCTGGGACTAGGAACCAACCACCCCGTCACGGCCCCAAAGCGCCGATGACGCCGCCACACATGCGCACAACGCAGAGGCCAACCGCAGCGCCATGCATGCGTCGCACACAGACACAGGGACACAACCAAGCAGCACACACATCAGCCCCACCCGAACGCACATGACACGTGACAGGCCGGCCACAGACATGTCCCCAACGCCCAATTCACGGACAACACCCAACGCCACACAACCGACGCACACATGTCAGTTAAGTCACGCAACAGCAGGACACACCCCAGTGTAACAAACATGGCGAAGCACACAGCGGCGGCAACACCAACTAGGAGAAGCAGGGCCCCTTCGGGAAGAGGAACGCCAGTACCACACTGAAAAACCCATACCACCCTGCACATATGAACAAGACACATGAAACGGAACACCAAGAGCCCGGGGACCGACAACAGGTGGCCCAAGAATTACATCCACACACAAGGCCCAACGCAGAGCGGAAGAGGCAGCCTGCCGCCCACACAAGGGAGAGCAGACAGCACTGAATGACCTTCCATTCCAACACCGAAACCACAGCCCTACGACAGAAGCCGGTGAATACAGCCATTGTCCAAGAATAGACCAACACAGGCATGCCGAGGAGACCGACCACACGGCAGATAGCGCATATCACAGAAGCACACAACGGACGGGGAGAGAAGAAGAAAACACTCCCCCATGTCGGCCACATGCAAGTTAATTGGAAGGAGTCACACAGCACCGACCTTGAACTGTCTGAGAAGCATGTGGGAAGAGGGCCCGTGTCCTCCAAACAAGCCAACAGAACACAAGTCCTGTCTCCCCACGACTACACAGAGCTCACAGCAACCCGGAGCGTGCACATTGCAGACTGCACACACAGCCGGAGCACGCCACCTCTACGAACCGCTGCGAAATGGCAACCGCAACACACCTACCCAACTACGCCGAAGAGCTCAAGCTGTACCAAACCAGCACGATACATACATTGGGATGCGATCTCCTGTCCCTGCTGAACGTAAGTTACCGACTGACTTACCGCATCACATTGTTCAGCTGCGTCATGCCCGTCTTCTACTGTCGGAGGTGTCCCTACCAGCATCCCGTCGAGATATGCCTCTCCAACCCGGCATGTCTGAAGGCGGACCTGCTACCACTACTCCTCCCTCTGGACGCACACGACAGGGCCTGCTCTGCCTATGGGGGCATGGCGTATGTGGCCAAC